>NIPM01000911.1:0-38211 GCA_002738285.1 Holacanthella duospinosa | reverse complement strand
GAAAATTTGAATCATTACCTGAAATCGGAGTTTTTAATATTTTGTCAAAAAATCTTATGGTTGCTATTATAAAGAATTTGATACTTAGATTATACCCAGAATATAGTGATAATGAGAATAAAGATTTGGGCGATTTCAGTCAAAATATCGATGACCCAATTGATATTATTTCTTCAGATGATTCTCCAAAAGTTCAAGATTTTAAGGATGTTCTTATTCAGACAATCAAAAATATGGATAACAATACACATGTAAAACAGATTCAAGTAACAAAATCATTATTAGAAACTATTACAAAGGAAATGGACCTCTTTGAGTCGGGAGGTTCTAGAGGATATCATTTAGAATTAATCTATGTTCATTTAAAGTCGATTTCTCCAACAAGTGTAGAATCAGAGCGTGCCTTTTCCTCTGCTGGTTACATTTGTAATAGGATAAGATCGAGTTTAAATGATAAAACACTCAGTGAACCTTGCTTTTTAAGAGCATTTTTTAATTCTAATGAAGCTCTTTAATTTCAATTAAACTTTCATTATGATTCAAAATTATTTTCAAAAATTCTAAAGATAAAACTATAATGCTTTAAATCCGAATTTGAAACCGAATTTCGAAGTTGAAAAAACGAATAATTCGAAATTGAGAAAACCGGACGAAGTTGCATTCCCTAGTCAATACTGAAGAAAAGCTATATTTAGAAGTGCGATTAGTTAAACAAAACAAAGGGGACAGATCAATGTTCAATAAAAGTCAAATATTAGAAGCATTAAAAGATTACAACCTTTATGTTTTTGCTATAATCAATCTTCTTGGTATCACATCTAGCGTCTCTATTAATCAGTTACTACCAACCCTAATAAAAATGATCGGATTTGAATAAAAAGAGCATATAATTATGTTATCTGCACCTCCATACATTTTATCGGCAATATCAACCTGTTCATGGGCCTGGAACTCGGACAAAAAGCAAGATAGGAGCCTCCATATAATGATTCTTTTTTCCATAATAATTGTCATATATACGCTTATTGTATTTATTCCAAATCACATCATGACATATATCTGTTTAATGACAATCATGTCTTTCGGGATGTCTTTGTCTCGGATCATTAGTTCATAGCTGATGAACAACAACAAAAAGAGCAATTTATATTTCACTTTATGTTGCATTTTCTAATACTTCTGGTAAATTATTGTTGTTAATTCTTAGGTGTATCGGTGGTCAACTCTTAAACAAAATGAATTTCCTAACTTTTATGAAAGCATTTACATAATCCTTGGCATGATAACTTTGAAGCTGACCATCGTTGCTGGGTTAAGAATGTATCTATCTCACAAAAATAAAAGCATACAAAATTTAGAGGATAAATTTGTTTTATAAACTTGTTATTCATTCATTTTAATTACATCATTATTATGTGGCGAATTTTCTGATTTGTCCCCTGAGGCGTTCGATTTTACAGGGTAGGCCAAAGTTATATTTACACCCAGCCAAAGTTATATTTGAATTGCTTGAAAACCGTAAAGGGGTGAAATGATGTTAATGATACATGGTTTAAGGCGTTTAATATAACAAAAAAGTATGAAAGATAGAACAATAAAAAATGCTATTCCAGACTTTAAATAATCTCGAGTTTCTGTCTTGCCTTTTCTAGCCATTCTGTCATATGCCTGTAGAAACCCTCAATCTCTGTCACAAAGTCACTTTCACAGATTACCTGATTTATCTTATCCCGAATGCTTGTATTGTGCCAGCCAGCGCAGAATAACGTGAGTTGAACATAGAAAAAAATTCCTCAATTGGATTGAGTTGTGGTGAATACGGAGGGAGGAACTTCCATGAAATATTGTGCTCTTGCAGCTTCTTTAAAACTGGTCCTGACTTGTGGAAAGAGACATTGTCTAGAATTAGGATCTTTTGCGGATAGCGAGAAAAGTATGGCACAACATGATCTGTGATAAATTGTGAGAAGCTGGTACTATTATACGCTCTCTCAAGCACCTCATATGCTACCACGCCACTTCTACTAATAGCACACATCATAGACGTAGTACGTCCACGATTTCCAGGGACGGTTATATAAGCCTTCACATTCACCGGCGAATAGCCAAAATCTCTCCGAGTGTGTTTGTTAAATCCCGTTTCATCTAGAAAGACAAGATCATCCACACTGTACGCATTTATCTCATTGGCGTATATGCTTTTCCGGTACAGCTGTTGCGGCGAATTCCTTTCAGCTGGTAGTCCAACCAGCCGCTTGCGAGTAATTTTGGCATTTTTAAGCATCCTCCCAACTTCTGATAGGGAAACCTGTTCCTAATCGACCTGTAAAGTTCATCTTGCAACTCCTCGCGAGTTACCGCATTATTGCAAGCAACTAAGTTACGAAATATTTGCATGCTGGGCTGCGGAACAGTTTCTCCCTCCTCTGCCGTTTGTCGACGCCGCTCCTTAAAGCCAACAAACACAATGACATTTTCCAAATTGGCAACAATCTTGCTGATTGTTTGCCGGCTATACTGGAGAGTCGTAGCAATATCGCTCACGGTCTGTCCAGCATTTAGAATTGTTCGCACTAGATTGTACGTCTCTGCTGTGACAGTCTTTCTCGGCTTTTTTCCATCAGAGGTCGTACTTTTTCAAGTAATTTATAACAAAATTTTGCATTTTGGAGGTAAAAAAGGAACCTAAGCAACCGTAATGTGAAGAATATGTGTTCGAACCATTCTTTAAATAACTTCTAAAAAATTAGATGAAGGCGATTAAATTATGAAAAAGTGGTAAATATTAGGGCGTTCCGCGCAAAGATGGACTCGAATTTTGTTTAATCACTCCTATAATAATATACTAATAATAGCAAGATTTTTAAATTAATTTATATAGACTAAAAGCTTTATTTATAAATAATTATATTTTGAATATTATCATGAATAGCTTGCAAAAATTAAAAGATTCAATTTCAGATAAAGAACAGCGGATTTTCATCAAATTTGGCGTAATCCTGGGACACAGTTCTGGGATAATTCATAAAGAATCAGTTGGAAATAGTGCCTATAAACTAAATACAGTCAAACTTTTAGTTACTAAGCTTAAGAGAGGCTACAATGTGGTCGAAGATAGCTGAGGAGGCGATACAAGTGATGTCTCGAAGAAAGAAAATGTAATAGATAAAATTAAAGAATTGTTGGCCCAAACTAGAACATGGTCTTGCCTCGAACTTTCTATATGGGTGAATTGTAGTAAAACAACAGATTTTCGATATTGAACAGAAGATTTTCAAATAAAAAAATTATCAAGTAAATGGGCACCTCATTTTCTCACGGATGAACAATGAGAACATATAGTGTTAGCATTTGAAAACAATATGTTACTCTTATCGAGACAAAATAACATAATTTATCGAACTTTNGAACATATAGTGTTAGCATTTGAAAACAATATGTTACTCTTATCGAGACAAAATAACATAATTTATCGAACTTTAGCAATAGATGAAACTTGGGTGTCTTTATACATGCAACCCCAACTTGACCAGATCTGATCTTGGAGAAATAAGAATGAAGACCCACCTGAACTTGTACTTCAATCTAAATATGAAAAAAAGATAATTCTAATACTAGCAATGGATTTTTAAGGCGTTACTTATTGGAAGCTCTGTGCCCCTAAAGAGACAGAATTGCAGAAGTCTATAAAAACTTCCTAATCGAATTATTAGACAAATGGTTACCTGATAATAATTCCAAGGTACCTATAATATTACATGATAATGCTAGGCCACATAAACCAAATCTTATAAAGCAGTATTTTATTGATGAAAATATTCGGGTTTGTGATCATCTTCCCTATAGCCCTGATATTAGCCCTCCTGATTTCAATTGTTTTTGGAAATTAAAGAGGAAATTAAAAGAGAATATTTACGACGATCGGAATGAACTAGAAATTCTGCTAGAAACTGCAATTCTGGAGCTTAATGCTAAAGGTTTTATGAATGGTATCCAGAAGCTACCCGAAAGATGGATAAATGCAATGGATGAAGAAGGTTCGTATCTATAAACATACTAATTTTCAACTTTTTTATATTTATTAAGAAATTTTTTATTTAAAATTTTTCGAGTCCCTGTTTACTCGGAACGCTCTAATATAACTTTGGCCGGGTGTAAGTATAACTTTGGCCTACCCTGTATAATTCATTAAAAATCATGAAAACAGACAAAAATGAAAAAGAATAGCATCAATAGACAGAAGAACTTATACAGAAAAGTTTATTTAAGGATCATGTCTCTACTGTGTTTTATGTATTTGTTTTCAATATTGGATAGAAACAATATTGGATTTGCAAAAGGTTTTGGTATAGAAAATGACATATCAATAACAGAACAAGAGTTCTCCAACTGTTTAAGTGTATTCTATATATTGTATTCATTGACTCAATTAGTTTCTAATTTTATACTGGAAAATGTTAAACCAAATTATGTTTTTGCTGTATTTGGGGGCTACTGACTTTATGTATGATGTTTTCTAATGGATTTATATCATTAGTGTCAATTAGGTTATTTTTGGGATTATTCGAAGCCTGTTTATGTCCTGGTATTGTGTTTTATATTACTTGTTGGTATTTAAAAAAACAACATGCATTTAGAATTGCTTGTCTATCAGGTTCTGTTGCACTTGAAAGTATTTTGGGTGCTTTATTAGGGTATTGTATAGAAACATGGAACGAAAAGGGAGTCTTAGAAAGTTGGAAATGGCCATTTATAATGGAAGGCACCCCTACAACTTTACTCAGCTTCGTTTTTTTGTAATCACTATTTTAATATTTTAGATTTTTGCTACCCTCAAGAATAGAAAATGTAAAATGGATGAATAATGAAGAAAAAGAATATTTTTCCGATCAGTTAAGTAAACAAAATGGAAGTCTTCCAAAAGGTTTCGACAAAAAACAGATATTTGAAGCTCTGAAAGACTTCAAGTTGTACATTTTCACTTTGATTAGTTTTCTCATTATCGCTTCATATCATAGTATTATGCTACTCATGCCCGTTATAATCAAAGAGATTGACTTTGAATCTAGAAAAATGATTATTTTACTGTCTGTACCGCCATATTTTCCATCAGCAGTTAGTTGCTGCATATGGACGTGGCATTCAGACAAAAGGAAATAATGTAGTTTGCATATGATACCTTTGACATTTTCTTTGATATTATTCATTACAATGAGATTTATAACCAATCACATTTATAATTACGTTTGTTTGGCTCTTATATTGATGTTTTTGTCTACTCTACCCTCCATCATAAACTCTTGGCTGATAAATAACCTTAAAGGTACAACGAAAAGAGCTGCTTCCATTTCTCTTTTTATTGCTACTTCCAACCTATCAGGCATACTTAGTGGTCAATTCTTTAAAGAAAACAGTTTCCCAAATTTTCAAGAAAGTGTTTACATCATAATAGGAATCATTTCTCTTGCGTTGATTACTATTCTTATTCTTATGACTATTTTGGTTTCGAAAAATAAAAGTAAAGGTTGGCGCAAGTATAGGGGTCGCATTAAGTTCGTGAAAACAAAGTCAAAATAAAAGCTGTTTAATAATAATTTCCATTTTTATCAAGTTCTCTTCGGCACCTTTTAATCCAAGTATCGAAACACTTGTGAAAGTCTACTGTGGTTGGTTTTTTAAGTTCATTAACAAATCTCTCCATTAAATCATCCCTTGTCTCATAAAATGTGCCTCTGAGTCTTTGCTTAATAATTGGAAAAAGCCAAAAAGCACAAGGTGCCAAATCAGGACTGTATGGAGGATGTTTTATTAATTTTACGTGATTAGATTTAATAATCACTAACTAGGACACTTCTATGTATAGGCGCATTATCTTGATGGAGTTGGATTTTATCTAAGCCACGTTTTTTATTGCACTTTTTCCAATTACTAAACATGAAATCCAAGCATACATCTTTATACCATAAAGCATTCGCTTTTTCCTTTATTTCTAATATATTTATCGAGTTAATACCACCTTTAGAAAAGAATACTGAAGCCATAACTTTTTGATCTCTTATTGACTTTATGCGTGTTTCAACAATATTCGATTCTTTTGATTGCAAAATTTTTGGGTTAAACCCAACTTTAGGATCCCAAAACCTCAGCCACGTTTCATCACCTGTAATTATATCAAATATATTTTTTTCATTTTTATCTTCATACTTTTCTAGAAAACTTTGACAAAAATCAATTCGTTGTTTTTTTAATCATCAGTAAGATAGTGCGGGATCCACTTACACATTTTCTTTTTGAAACCTACTTTGTTTTTGATGTAATTTCTAGTTTTGGTATTTGAAAATCCGAGTATGCTTGCAATCTCATTAACTGAAATTTGCCTGTCTTCTTCTATTAATCCCTTTACAAAGTCATCTTGTTTTCCTTCCTCGTGTCTCATAGGCCTCCCTTCTCTTGGGTCATCTTCAAATGTTGTTTGACCAGACACGAATCTTCTTCGCCATTTAGCAACAAATGAATACGAAGGACAATCATTATCATAAATACATGTAAGTGTTTTAAAAATTTTCATTGTGTTCATTCCTGTTCTGTAGTAGTTATAATGTAGACCTCTAAAATATTCGAATTTATTCTGCATAAATCAATCCAATTTTTTTAAAAATGCATAAATTACACACTCTTTTATTTTTAATAATAATACACACACAAATTGTATCATATAAATAATACATTGATCAATTCCCACACCTTTTATTTGATACACAAACCGATTATCTTGTTATGATATTGTATTTCCACTTAGTTTTCACGGACTTAATGCGAACCCTGTAAATTTGGACACTCTAATTTTTGCGATGGGTAGTAATAAAAAATACATTTATTTAGCCACTTTTATTTTTTTAAAATAAATAACTTTTCAAAATGGAAAATAAAAATATAACTATTGTATATCAAAATAGAATAAAAATAAAATGTTTATTAGAAGTTGGAATGTCACCTACAGAAATATCACGTTATCTAAAATGCTCTCGACAAACTGTTTACAATATGAAGAAAAAAGGAAAAAAAGGACTTGTGGAATAGAAAACTTTGCGCAAACACTAAAAAATTTATAAAGCATAATATGAAAGAAAAGCATGGAGTTTCTGATAGAAAATGCACTGCCAAGTTGAATTCTAGTTTAAGCTATCAAAAATGTAACAAAACTATAAGTAGAAGAACAGTGTAAAGATATAGAAATTCAACAAATTGGGAAAATATGCTTATTCAAGACAAAATAAACCCCTTTTAAGTCAAAAAATATCGATGATAGAATTAAGTTTAGTCAAATTGTTGAAAATGCAGGGTTTTTAACTAAAGGCCCAAGAGCAATAGAATTAGTTGATAATATCTTATTTACTAATGAATCTCATATTCAACTTTATACCCAATTAAAAAAATGGAATAATCCATATTATACAAGCGAAAAAAGCCAGGTTCCAATAACACCTTGCCCAAAAAACCACTTTCTATTATGGTGGCTGGGGGTGTGTGCAAATGGTTTGACATTGTTGAAAAAGACAAAAAAGTAACAGGAAAATATTACCAGGACAAAATCATTCCTATATATAGAAGCTTTAAAGAACCCAAAAGTAATTTATAATAAAAGAAAAGTCACTTTTGTTCAAGATAGAAAAAGATAATATGCTACTTTTATAATCAAATTTTCAAACCGTATGGGGCAAAGGAAAATGGCCAGGTAATAGCCCAGGTTTGAATCCAATAGAACATGTATGGAGAATTCTTAAAGAATCCATCCATAAAAACTCTCGGCCAAGAAATAGGGAAGAATTAATAAAAGAGTTGAAAAGGCTTGGAGCGAGATTGATAAGAATACAATTAAAAATATCTGGCGCTCTTTTCCAAAAAAAATTCAAGAAATGCTAAATACTAGTGATGGAAGCACTGATTAGTAATATTTAAATGTTACAAATAAAGTTTTGTTATATTTTTATCTATAGAAGTTATTGAGTTATTTTTATTTTATTAGAAAAATGTCCAAATTTACTTGCACCACCGTGTATAGATTTACTTGAAGATAAATACATTATATGATAATAAATAGGTTTTTTATTTCACATTCAAGTTTATTCTATTAATATCCAGATATTCGGCTTCCATTTTTTGTAATAAAATAGTCCAGATTAGATAGGTCAAAATCGCGAATGAAAGCATCCATTACAGTTAATTTCTGCTCATAAAATAGATGATACGAAATTTTATGTGCATCTTTTGAAATTGACTGATATTGGCAGGATGTTGAGTTTTGAACGGTAATAACCGTGGTTTTTGTATTTTTTGGTAGGGTGCGCAAAAAGTATCTATTGGATCCTTCGAGATGTATAATTTTTGTAAAAACTATATTCACTTAACGACCTCTATCGAGATTCCCAAACTAATATACAATTTAATAATGATTTGAGTTCAAAACAGCTGTTATCAATGTCTAGGCAATCAAAATTTTGTTTACTAGAGTAAAAAATCTATTGTGGACCAAGGATCAAAGCAAGTTTTAGCATGAAGTAACACCATTTGTGGAATTTGAAAATCGGAAACTCATGATTTATAATAAATTAGCCTATGATTACAAAAGTTGATCATATCGCAAAGAAACAAATTATTGGTTAGAAGTAAATGGCCAATATACTAAAATATTCTATATAAAAGTTTCTAATTTAATGAATTTAAGTTTTACAGAAACGTCACAATTTCTACGACTTTTATTAAGTTCTCAACAAAATCTGTATCAAAATGTTTTAATCATGATCAAAAAGGCCTGGGTATTTGATGATTTTTGTCATATTTTTGCACATCTTTGGCTAGAAGCTTTATATTTTGTGGCAATAGTTACACCTCCCTTAAATTAGCATTTATTTAACATAATTTAGTTATTTATAGATATTTTTCTATAGGTTAAAATATGTATACAACTAAGAAAGAAAATGAACCAGTCGAAAGAGGACCAGTAAATATAAGAAATTTATACAAGAGGATAGATTTGAGAAGTATGCCTTTACTATGTCTTATGTATTTATTTTCAATAATGGATAGAAACAATCTGGGTTTTGCAAAAAGTTTTAGTATAGAAAAAGACATTTCAATAACAGAGCAAGAGTTTTCAAATTGTTTAAGCGTATTTTATATTTTATACTCGTTAGTTCAGTTGGTCACAAACTTTACCTTGGAAAAAGTTAGACCTAACTATGTCTTTTCTATATCTTTGGTCATCTGGAGATTACTTACTTTGTGTATGATGTTTTCTAATGGTTATGTATCCCTTTTATTAACCAGACTGTTTTTGGGATTTTTTTAAGCTTGTTCATATCCCAGAATCATATTTTATATACTTGTTGGTATTTGAAAGAGCAAAATGCATTTAGAATCGCCTGTTTGTTTGGATCTCTAGCCATAGCTAGTATTTCAGGTGCATTAGTGGCTTATTGTATAGAAGTTTGGAATCAAAAAGAAAGTCTTGAAAATTGGAAATGACTATTCTTAATGGAAGGCATGCCTACCATATTACTTGACTTTGTTGTCTTGTAATTATTTTTTTGGCTTTTTCCTGCCATCTAGAATTGAAGACGCAAAATGAATGGACCAAGAAGAAAAGAGACATCTTTATAAGAAGATGGATCAACAGAATGGAAATAAATCTAATGAATTTGTAAAAATGCAAATATTGGAAGCTTTAAAAGACTATAAATTGTACATTTTCACTTTGATCAGTTTTCTTATCATCGCGCCGTATAATAGCATTATGATATTGATGCCTGTTATTTTCAAACAGATAGGATTTAAATCTAGAAAGATGGTCATTTTACTCTCTGCTCCTCCATATTTACTATCAGCCGTTGTCTGTTGCTCCTGGGCATGGCATTCGGATAAAAAGCAGCGTAGTTTACACATTATGATCCCTTTGACAATGTCATTGATGTTATTTATAGCGATGATATTTATAACTGATCCTATTTATAATTATGCTTGTTTGGCCCTTATTTTGACTTTTTTATCCACTTTACCTTCTGTTGTAAACTCATGATTGATCAACAACATTAAGGGCACTACAAAAAGAGCCGCATCATCTCTATTTATGTTGCAGTCTCCAACTTAGCAGGTATTTCAAGAATATTAATTTTTAGGTATACTTAGTGGATAATTCTTCAAAGAAAATACTTTTCCAAATTTCCAACAGAGTATTTATATCATAATTGGTATCGTTTCTCTTACTTTGATAACTGTTTTTGTTTTGAGGACTATTTTGGTTTCTAAAAACAAAAATACACATTCAGAAGAAGATGAATTTATCATTTAACAATAAATAAGTTTTCTATTTCTCTTTTGATTATATTTACCAGCAAGCTTAAATGCTGAGCTTTACCATTTTCCTCAAGTTGATCAAAATGAATTTCAAGTTTGATTTGAATGGCTCGAAAAATAATAGAACTAACCGAAGAACAGAAATACAATAAAACAATAGCTATAATAACACAAATGATGTAAACATAGGATTTAACTTATAGGTCTGAGTTGAAACTTTACTTCATAAAAAACTTCTCATGTTCATCGATTTGTTAATCTTTAGCTTTAAGCAAGCCTTTTGAGTATATTATCGCCTTAGGAGTTGGAGACTTCTTTGAATCTAAAAATAGTTTATATCAGCTCTCTCTTCTTATTCTTATAATGAATCATTACAAAGTATATTACTGTTTATAATTTTAGGTAAAAGAATGTCTATTTTATGATCCTTTATCTACCATAGAAAAATACACTAAAATTTTATTTTATTTTGAGATAACTAACTTAATCGAAGACAATGATGTAGATTTTAATGCTTTTATCCTGCTTTAGTTTTTCATAAAAGATGAAAAGGTTTTATTTTATATGATCCATTGCGAAGATGTACTTTATGATAAGATATTAAGAATCAATAATGGATATACAAATTGGATCTTGATCGGAAATAGACTTGATTTGTATTCAGAAATGTATAGTTCAATTTTATTTACTTTTAGATTTACTGATAAAAAATTGTTGATCAAAGCTCCCCATGTTTATAAAATATCCTTTAGTTTTTATTCTATAATCATATCATATAACTTTAACTATTATTAAGCGCTTAAAGAGGGTATTGAAATCAAGCATATCAAGAATTATAAACGATTTTCTAATTGTTTTAACGATCTGGCTATACAAGGATTCTCCTGTGTTCAAGAGTAATAAATATATTAGCTAGACTTGCAGGATATTGACTCAATACATATTTTAAATATCCCAATAAACGCCACAGAAAGCCTTATGTAAATTTAGACATAAAGGTGTAAACAGAAGAACCAAAAAGGTATTTATAGATCTAGAGAAAAATCAAAAAGCCTTGAGACCACATTAACGTTCAGACTATTTCCCAGAAGCCTGTATCTTTGTTTTCTTGAGATGCTATCAGGGAATTTTAACTTGTTGAACCCCATCAATCTACAAATTTCATACTCTGAGAAATAGCGATATCGGTCCTTTTCTTGCTAAAAATCATACATATGCGTATTACTTCACCTGATAATTTTAATATGGACCCTAACACATTTATAAATTGATAACATACCTGTTCCTTTGGCATATGCCGTGTAGCCCTTTGTAAAACAGCATGATCTCGAATAATTTGATGTCACAATATCTAAAGATCAAATAAAAACAATAAACCGAATGATTCAAAATGATTACGCTGCATCTAAATATAAATAATATACATTTTACATCACCTGGAATCGAATACGCCTCCAAATTTTCGTCTTTTGACAAATAATCTTGCAATTTTAAGCCATCTCTTTCTTTATAGAATATATTACTGAATGCATTCAAATCTCTATCGTTATTGTCAATAATACGATCGATATAATTATCAAATTTTGATAAATATATTGGTTTTGATACCAAATAATACCTATCCAGGTATTATTTGGTATACCGAGATCAATTGGGGAGATCAAGAATTCTATAAACATGAAATTAATCTCTTTAAGCTTATTAATAAGTATATCTCTAGTGTCAGATGACTATATAATTAATATTAGAATAAAAACCTCAAATCCCAGTATATTCTCTAAAATAATTAATTGTAGATCTTTTAATTCGGGTAATATTTCTATTATTTTCAAAAAACTTTTAGTTCTACGATTTTTAGATTATTTCTTAAGACCAGTTCTAGTATACTATACATATATAAAGTTTTATATACAGGCTGACAAGGCGGAGACAATGTCAAAACATTAAGTCGATATTTCAATAAAGTAGTTGCAGTAATCGAATCTAGGTTATTCTACATAGTATAAATATTTAAATTACATTTTTAACTTTGGAATTAAAGTTGTGTTCATAAACTTCATTTGCAATAGTATTTATGTCAAAGCTAGCTACAAAATCGATGCAATCTTTCAAAGAACTCTCTTGAACAGCATATCTCTAATTTTCAAATTCACAAATATACCATACCACCTTGATTTATATTATAATGTTTTTATTTACCGATTCCGCTATAAAGTTCCACCATTCTTAGTTTTTCAGTCATTTTGAGCTTTTGATTGTTTTAATTCGAAAATCGAAAAAAATCTATTGGTATTACATATCCCACTTTGAAAATATTTTGAATATATATCTTATGATTTTCCGGTATGAAAAGAGTTATATTTATCATGTATTCACAATCTCTAAAGATTTCTGTAATCATCTGATTTCTCGCAAGAACACTACAGAAATGAAAGTTGCATAAACTTGTAAATCGAAAATAATAATAAAATGCATCAAAAGATGTAAACAAATTATCATTGATCACTTTTCGTGACATCTTTAAAACACAATAGATTAGTCAATATTATTGAACATCCAAATTTCTGTTCAATCGAAATATCAAAAACATAAATAGAGTATATATTTATTATATACAGAATAATAAATCATACTTTGCGTTTCAAAGCTAAAATAGAACCTTCATCAATTGTTACAGAATATTTAGAAGTTTCATTAGAAACTAAAATTGATTAAAAAGGGATAATACAAGATAGTTTCAAGAAAGAATCCATAGTAAGGTTTAGTTTATTAATCAAACTAGATACATCATTCATTAAATGATATATTTCTTTAGTAGTAATATTGTGGCCTATCAAATTTATATTTTTGTTTTACAATTATTGTTTTTCTAGAAAATATAATTAAAAGAATATACTTGTAAGACTTCTCCTTTTTCATTTAATTCGATAGACCATACATGATTCTTTACTTTGGATAATTTCCTGAAGTCTTGTTGCTTTAAAAGTTATATCAATCGTTCTTACATTCATGACGAAAAATTTGTAGTTCTACACAGATTTATGGAATAATTGAGTTGTAGAGAACCAAACGACGGATATTATAAAAATACTCATCTAGAGTTGAGCCAAACTAAAAGAGTCAAAATGGAATGAACATTTTGAACTTAAAAAATTTCAAAATGACAAAATCGATTAGTATACAAGCATTAGAAGGAAACTTGGAGAGCTTGTTTGAGCATTTGAACAATGATCCAACATCAATCAATAAAAAAGATTCTGATGGGAGAACATTGCTTCACTGGGCAGGTAACTTCCTTATCTTTGAATTTCTAAGCTTCTGGTGGAAATCTTGAAGCTATCCAGTATTTAATTAAGAAAGGGGCTGATATTAATATACTCGATGAAGTAGAAACGATATTTATTTATCATTTAGTCTGAATGGTCTGTGTTGCACATATCAGGTATTTTAAGATCTCTTAAATTGTAGTTTCTAGCGGAAAAATAGATGTGGCTAGAGAATTTCTTGAGTTAAAGATAGAAGTAAATCCATTAAACGAAAATGGACAAACTCCACTGTTTATTAATTATTTAAGTATTTTAGATTTTATGCTGCTTCTAAAGGATTCACAGAAATTGGAAAGCTCCTTATCGACTATGGTGCAAATATTAAACACAAAGATAACTTAGGTCAAACTCCACTGTACTATAAATTGATTTATTTTGAAGGCATCGAGCTTCATTGAAAGGAAACACTCAATTTATTGCACTTTTGTTAGATAATAAAGCATTTGTAAATGCTCAAGATAAGTTAGGAAATACTCCTCTGTATATTTATTAGATAATAACTATAGTCATTATACATGCGATCAAGAAGATGGGGATGCCTCAAAGCTGTTGATTAAATATGGTGGGGACCTTAATTTTAAAAACAATGAAGATACTACTCCAAGAGAAATGTGCAAGAAAACTTTCTTACAATATTTGGTGAAATTTTGAAGCAATAAAGGCTTTTATTGAAAGAGTTAAGACTTTAAAAAGAGCCGCCGACCTGTTCCACCATAGCATCAATAACATCTCCTTCTTCTAAACCTAGCTAGAAAACAATAAATTTCGTAATAATCTTACTGAATCAGGAGTATCAGCCTCTTTAATACGATCGCCATTACATAGAAATCTCACAGTATTAAAGTCTTTATTGGTTCTAGTGCAATATGCGTCCATTAACTTTTTCAATGGAGTAGTTTTCTTAATCTTGAAAAATACTTCACCTTCCTATAAAACTATAAATAATTCAAGATTACGTTTCCTTTGACTTTAACATTTAAAGTGTTTTCATCTTTAGTTTCCTTATTCTCAGACTTGGTTTCATTATCTATTTTGCCATCCTTGTCTGTCATTTTGAAAATTTTCAAACTAAAAATTCCAAGCTGAAGAAGCCAAATGGATAAATCAAAACAATAGATGAATCAAAGCCCGAGATAATATCTATTGTAATATGCTTAAATAAGAACTATGTATTAATAAGTTGTATGTTTGTGCTATTTATAATTCCATTTTTTTGGTTTCGAATAGTGGAATTATGTAAAAAGAATAAATAAATAGTGACAAGACTAAATGCATTTAATCATTTGGGACAAAATTTTTGAAACATAATTCTATTCTTTTTGAAAAATAAAAACAAATAAATTTAAAGATAATTTTAAAGATTTTATGTATAAATGAAAACAGGTTTAAAAACAGTATAAGGAGTAAGATTAAATAGGTAGTCCTAAGCCATATATAAGTACTCCTAAATAATCCACATTCTAACAACTATCCGACTCTAGCTTTCAATATTCTATGTATATTTTGATTAAAATCCTCTTAATAAAACATGTTTTATGGTTTTTTGCTTTCAATTCCTTATTGACTTCACTCACCTTTATCGAACAAGAATAATAGCAAGCCCTTTTTATAAGTCCATTATTTTTTTGATAAATTTTAGCCTAGATTCTCTTTCATTTTTTCACATCAATTTAATTCAATCCTATTTATAAGACAGAGAATTAACTGGAGAAATATCAAAACAAATACAATAAATTTTAAGAATAATATATTTTCTTGTATAAAATTGTATTTATGTTTATAATCCAATTCATTTTTTGCAAAAGTTGTATTTGTAATTATAACCAAGGCTTCAAAAATTTTGTCCCATTTTAACTAATCCGAATAAGATATATCTGAAGCTTATTAAAAGGCATACACTTTAAGAATAATTCCCTAAATCAAAAATGTTAAAGATGGTATGATATTTATAAAAAATCACAGTGATGGAACATGAAATTTAAAGATTTTTATTAACAAAGTTCAGTGAAAATTCATTAAAAACTTAACCTGTTAATAACTTTTTAAAAAGACATTATATCGATTTGGGACCTTTATTTATGATACAAACACACCATCTAAACCTATTTTTGTCAAAAAATATTAATTATTTTTTTCATACTATGATGTTTTGTAATTTACTGCTAAAATTGGTTGAGTTTAATTTCAACTCATTGACTAAAAAATTTTCCAAAACAACAATGGCAGGAGGAAAAAAGCCAATAAGAGTTGAATGGAATCATTTTAATAAAGTCATAAATAATGTTAAGGTAAGAGCCAAATGTAAGCACTGTAGCCACTTAAGAGCACCTTTGATTACAAGATTGAAAAAGCACATTTCAACTTGAAAGTTTGACTGATAAAAGTAATTAAATAATTTAACAATTAGGGAACAAGAAAAACAATAATAGATTGAATATGACTGATTCAACAAATTCTACTGTAGATTTAACTTCAAATGCTGATTCAATCAAAGAATTTAATGATGACGATCAAGATTTAGAATCAATCTCTCAAGTACAAAGTTTTTCTACTTCAATCAATAATGAACAAAGCTTGATAACCAAATATTTAGATTTTAAAAATGAAAGAAATCAAGCTCATCTTGAGCACCTTTAATGTAAATGGATGTACAATTCTGGTGTATNGTAAATGGATGTTCAATTCTGGTATACCGCTTTCAACCACAGAAGATCCATATTTTATAGAGTTTTTTAAAGCTTTAAAGTCAACTTATAAACCTCCTTATAGAAAAAAGCTATCAAATAGTTTATTAAACACTTATTATAGCGATTCCTATAAAACTGTATTGGAAAAAAGAAAAGACGCTGATACAGTAGGAAGTTTAATGGACAGTTGGTCAAATGTGCGCAATGAGGGTATAATTAACGTCATCATTACAACACCATTGTCGCTTTTGTATAAAAGCGTTTTAGTAGGTGGTAATAGACAAATTACTGAATATATAGCCACCCAAATTGAAACCGTTATTAAAGATATTGGTGAAGAAAAAGTTGGGACTTTTATATCGGATAATGGTGGTACTTATACAGCAGCAGCTCAAGTTATTAAAGATAAGTATAAACATATAGAAATTCTGAATTGTAGCGTGCATACACTCAATTTGCTTTTTACAGATATGTGTAATATTAGAACTTTCAATAGTACGATTGAAGATGCTAAGAAAGTTATTCACAATATCAAATACACTCAATTATTAAACAATGCTTATAATAAAAAGATCGCATCATCCATTAATGCTTCTGGCACTCAATCTTAAACATCCTCATCTTTACCTGCTGAATCTTTACCTGGAGTTACTATAATGAATGACGATGATACAGAATCCCTGGTGGGTATAGAGTTCTTAAATAGCTTGGAATTTACTACCTATGAAGAGATTGCGGAAATTGAAGATCACCAAAATACATCTCCATTAACTTTACTCATGCCAAGTAAGACACGATGAGCTTCTATTTATTATTGTCTTAATATATTGTATAACTCTCATCAAATCATCAAAGATTTAGCTGCTAAAAAGGCTACTTTGTTCAAACCTGATGTTAGAAAGATATATATTTTTGGTGCAAGGTAGTATCTCTGACAATAATTTTGAAGCCAATAGAGGATGGTATCTTATATTTACAACCTGTTAATATGCGTATAAGTGAGGTCTTTCATTATGTTTTATAAATCTATAAAGGATTTACAAAATAAAAGTACTATAGATCTAGATGTATATGAAAAAAATTCTTAGCTTGTTCTTAGCCAGAAAGGAGATGCTTATTAAGCCTATTCATCTTGCTGCTTATTTACTTGATCCTAAATATAAAGGAGAACATTTATCTTTTGAAGAAGCAGTAATTGCAACCGAGGTTATAGAGAAAAAAGTGAATTCCTTCTACTCCATTTATATTAATGGACGAATTAGCATAATATAATGATACCAAAGGCGTATTCTCAAGAGATTGGGTGTTAGAAAAAATTAAGAAGAATGAACCTATTCATTGGTGGAGAGGTTGCTTTTTAAGTCGCAATTAGCCAAAGTAGCTGTTGAAATTCTTAGCATACATCCTACCACTGCTTCAGTAGAGAGATCTTTTAGCAAGTTTGGCTTCATTCACTCAATCAAAAGAAACAGATTATCTTTTGAAAAGGGATTTATGTCACATTTCCTTCAATAATAGAGCGTTGAATAAAACATCCAAAGATGCTAAAGAGTCTAATTCCAATAAAGTTGGAAGCTTTAAGCCATTGGAGGAAGATTGTGCAATGGATATGTCATCTGAGTTTGACGGCTACGATTCGGTTCATTGACAATTTAATTTCTGGACTTTGAACCTAAAAAGAGCATCCTTTTTAATAAAACTATTTATCCCAAAATGTTATGCATGATTAGAGCTTTTTATATGCCAAATTTTATGTCTTTATCTCTCGAAAAGTTTCAATTCGGTCCACTTGAATTTTGATCGATATTTTTGACTTTCATATTTATTTTTATGAATGTATCAAAAGATGCATAACAATCTGAATACACCCGATTATATTAAATTTCACTAGCATTTACCCTATATTTACTGAGCAATCGACTAAATTACACAAAATTCAATGAAATTTCATTGATTTTTCCCATCACTGAAAAATCATACGACGATCTATAATAATTAAGTGTAGTTTCCTATATTTTTAAAATAAAGATATGCAATAAATCCAAAATAAAGAACCGTAAGACAGAGGACGATAAACATAGGAAAGAACCCGAAAATCACCTCTTCAATCATAGCTTTCAACAAGTAAATATTGGTAAATAATATTCCTAAAGACATAATCTTCAATAAAGATGCTGTTTTGCCTTTAATTACATGTTCACCCATGATCTTTTGATCGAATGTGAGCCTTAATATAGGTATAAGCGCAAAAGGAAGTTGAAGAGCTTGCAGAGAGTTGAGACATTCACCCAAAGTATCTAAATGATGGATAGCTAGAACAGCTACAAACATAGTAGGGACCAAAGAAATAGCACGAGTAATGACCGCTCTGGTTGTAGGATTTATTTCCATTTTCCAGAATCCTTCCATGACATATTGGCCTGCTAAAGTTCCTGTTATTGTCGAGCTTTGTCCTGCAGAAAAAAGTCCTAAAGCCCAGATAATTTCTGACATATATCCTAGCGATTTCCGTAAAGCAGGTGCTGCATCATTGAGGCCAACTTCTAACACAGATGGCTCTTTTCTATAATAAAATATTTCAGAGAAAACCACCATAACAGCTAAATTGATGGCAAAAGAAGTCGCTAATGCCAATCCAGATTCTAGATTATGATAAAAGTTTAGTTTTTCGATTTTCTCATTAGGTTCATCTAAAGTTATTATATTCGTTGCTAGGTCTTCATCTGAACCATTCAAACCACTTTCTATATCTTCATCTTCTTTTATATTCTTGGTCACTAAAGCGGAATGAAGATAGATATTGTGCGGCATGATGATCGCACCTACCATTGCACTTCCTTGAAAAAACGCATTACTGGAAATATCAATCTTGATAATGCCTTCAACAATAGAAGAAAACGATGGATTGGTTATAAACATTTCATAAAAGAAGCACATAGCCATGACGAACAACATTGAAAATAAAGTTTTTTCTAATAAACTTTTCTGTAACTTATCTACGGCTAACAATGCCATAGTTTGCAATACTGTTATTATGCATGCTATCCATATTGGTATTCCAAATAATATGTTTATCGCTATTGCTGACCCGATAACTTCTTGAATATCGCTACCTATAATTGCAATTTCAGTCATAAACCATACAACTCTACTAACACCAAACGAATAATGATCATTAATATGTTGGGCTAGATTCTTATTGGTTGCTATTGCTAATTGAGAAGCCAATGATTGAATAAAAAAGCCTGCGACATGAGCCCAAAATAAAATCCAAAGTAACCTAATTTGATTAAATCTTTAGTATGTACTTGTTACCGCATAAAGAGGCTGATTGGATATCGGATTCCAAATTGCCTGGATCTAAATATGCTATTGACCTAATTAAATATAAAGAATTGATAATTACATTAACCAACCAGGACCAGCTAATTTTTTAAAATCTTTCCAATTGAAATATTTTAGGTTGAAATAATCGTAGATTCTATCTTTCACAAGTTTGGTTTCTTTTAATAGTGGTACGTTTTCTTCTATTGTCATTCTCAATTCTAAAATTCAAACTCTAGAAAAGGAAATTGATCAGATCTAGATTTTATAAATCCACAGTGCATCTAATTAAATTCAGATATCAATAATCTGATTAAAAATGTTTTGTGGTATTTAATTTATCTATTTTTTACAAGTTTTATTGAATAAATATAGTTCAGGATACATTTCATTAAATATCACATAATACCAAATATGATCTTCAATACCAATCAAACGCATTTATCGGCCATTTTGTATCGAGATAACTTAGTTAAAATCCAAGTTTGAGAATTTCGATTTCATTCAAATGTTGCGAAAGAAAAAGCAAACAAAAGAGACCTACAAGTTCCCAAAAACCCTAGAAGAATTTGGATTTCAAATTAAAGATAAAAAATTAGTAGACTTTCAAGGTATATCAATGATAAATGTAGCATATTTAGGCGAATCGTTTAAGTACAAAGTAAAAGATGAAGATTACAATCATTACAGATATGAAGCTATTTATGGTAAATATAAAATAGTAATTTACATCAGAGTGCTTAATGAATGAATTAGAGCAAAAGCTTGTCGAAGAACTCGGTTTAGTATTAAGACCATTAAATCCCGATATACACACAGTAAATATACTTACAACGTAATCTCCTAAATTAAACTAAAGAAAATTTAGTAAAGAGTTGGGTAATCCAGATAAACCATTAGTATTATTCATCTCTCATTGTAATACTAAAAGATGGGTTTGGAATCCTTCTTATTTGAAAGAAAATGTTGAAAATGGCTCGATGTATCAAAGCTTTAAGACTTTTATCGATAATGGATTCAATGTAATAGCTGCTAATTGTAATGAAAATTATACCGTAGACGGCCATTCGGCAGTTTTATTTTGTTAATATTGATTATTTATAGCATAGAGTGGAATCTAATCAAAGAGTGGAATATATTGAAGGTTCTGAATCCCCTTTGAGGCATTTGATATCAGTGTTTGGGAAATTTATAATGTAATACAAATACATGATATTTATTAGTCCTATCAATCCTAAGAAACTTTTTGTTGTCGCTAACGGATATGGTTGCCATGTTTTCTTGGAGTTATTAAATGAATTATGTATTCGATGAGCTTTTAATTTTTATATAGATCCACAGTTTTCAGATATGTTAAATGCAGTTGCATTTATCGATACTGTTCATAGTATTGATACCTTAGATATTGATATTCGTGACTGGTTTTTAAGCGTAAAGATTAGATATCAATGTATTTTATAGAATATTTTGAACTACACCAATTCTGAATTGCCTGAAAGTGCTTTGTTAGAGCCTAATAATGATTTGGGCTGCGCTAGTGTTTCATGCGGTTTGTTTATTTTTTTTATTTTTAGGCCCTAATGATATTTCTAAACTTCATGAAACATCTCTTCCTTTGATACTCAAGTTTTTTAACTCTAGAGTGTTGCTTGATTGATTTCTATTAAAATCTTTGAATTTGATCATATGGTATAATATTTTTGAAGCCTCGGTTATAATTCTTTCATATTAGTGCATATAGTGAAAATAGGATGAGGAAGCAACTAAAATGGCAAGAAATATAGCTAAGAGATATTTTATGGATAGTAAAGTTGATAAATACATAAATTTATTTTCATTCTTAATATTTTATGCATTCAAGAAATTAAAATGTCTCAACCAATTAGAATAGAATTATGTTTCAAAAATATTGTGCCATATGGGACAGAATTTTTGAAGCCTCAGTTATAATTCTAATAGAATTTTAATAAAAAAATAAAATTCAATAATAAATATTGTCATAAAATGACAAAATATAAAGAGTAAAAATATATATGGCCATTTTGTCGTAAAAAGACCATTATTTTATTATTTAAAAATAAAATAAAAAATATTGGACAGGTTGTGCTAAAGATTAAAGACTACTGTATTATGCCACCGAATAATCGGATCCGTAAACCTGAATGTATATGCAGTCGTTAGGGTTCCACTATGCTCAAACGAGACTCTTAGTAGTATAGGTTCCTACTCATTCGCTAAAAACAGATGAACTTCCTAATGAGAGAAAACTCGAAGTTTTTATATCGAATCCATCACAGTATTTGTCATTTTACTTGGATTCGACTTCTATTTATACTTTTCGCACATAAAGAGTTGATAATTGATTTGAAACCAATTATTGGCACATTGATGATTCTGAAACAACTTAATAAGGATGCATAAAAGTACGGAGCATGATGAATTAAGATACATAAAATTTCGGATACAGCTTATAAGCATGCATAAAGAGGGGATATTAATTAATAAGCATACATAGACGGTCTTAGGCTAACTAATAACAATGCATGAATATGCATAATTAATTATATTGAACTGAAACAAAAATTCATGAAAAATATAAATTGCGTATATAGAAATCATGCAAACAAATATTGACTTGAAACATGATGAATTGATCATTTTGAACCGAAAAAAATTAATGCACCAGTGTGCAAATGAAGTACCAACAAATAATTAAATGAAAGTTATTAAGGCCCAGCAAATAATGAATGGGGACTGGAACTGAGGAGAATAAAGAGGGCCCAGACAAGACAACAGTCTTTTTTCCTATAAATAGATTTTTGTTTGCAATAAACATCATCTTCTACTAAATTAAAGTAAAATGAAAGCACAATCAACCTAAATAAATGATGCAACAATTCTTGGTATGAAATTCTTTACAAAAATATTCAAAATAATAGAAAACATCAGGAAGCTGCATTCAAATGCCAAAAATAAACCAAAAAAGTAATATATTGTCTGTTCTGGCATATAAAAGCTTAAAAGGGCTTTTAAGAAAATGAAATCCAATTTTTCTGATTCACAGTTCACAATTGCAAGAAATAAAAGAAAGGAAGGTAGAATATCTTTAGATAATTATCAGCGCTATGTTCCTTATAGTAAAAGAAAATTAGATCAAGGCGTAGTGGGTAAAATAATTGAATATCTAAATAAGTATTCGAGGGAATCCCTGAATGAGAATGGTGTAAAATATTTGGAAAAATCAAAAAAAGAGATCTATAGATCATATATAAATGATGGTATTTTAATATTACATATGGGACATTTATAAAATATTGTCCTGAAAGCTATAAAAAAAGTGAAAGGTGGACTGATGTTTGTGGCATTTGTGAGCTTAGTAAAAACACTTTAAAAAGAAATTACTCATATTAAGTGTTGAAGAAAAAGAGGAATTTATTAGAACCAAAGAAATATATCAAATGCATCGTCAGGTGGTAGAAAATCAAAAAGAACAATTTAATCTTCTAAAAGATAATTTAAGTGACAAGTCCTGTATCCTTATACTTGACTATAAGGAAAATTTCAAGTTATCTTATGGTGGTCATGAAGTTGGCCAGGACTTTTACGAAAAGAGACAGATTACATGTTTAGGTGCATGTTTAATCTTTAAAAATAATGGATCAGTGTTGAGACATTATATGAATCTATTATCGGAAATATTATCCCATGATTCACTATTTTCTTCTGAGGCTTTGGATCGTATAGTTGGCAATTTAAAGGGTTTAGGATAGGAATTTGTCAATGTATTCACAGATTGTGGTCCTCATTTTAGGTCTAAAGAGTTCCTTTATAATGCGAAGAATTTATCTGATAAGTACAGTCTCAATATCTCCGTTAACTTTTTTGGTGAGCATCATGGTAAGAGTGACGTAGATGGAATGTTTGGTAAAATTAGCATGGTTTTTAAAACTGTTGATTACAAATATGAAATCAATAATGCTTATGAGCTAAAAGAAGCATTTGAGAATGAATTTAAATTTAGGGACTAGAATAATGTATTCTTTGAGGTTTATGAAAGAAAATGTAGACCAAAGTTTATCAAAAAAATGAAATTTAATAGACCTAAAAAGATTGTCATTCTTATTTATAAAAGGTTCTTGTTTCTTTTCTTATTTGACAAGAAGTAATGAGGATTACAAGGAATTTTAACCAAAAGATGAATCAAAAGAAGACACGAGAGAAACATTATATACACCTAAAAGATGCTTTACCTTAAGAATTAAGAAGTTTTTAATAATAATATACATAAAATATTGAAGGCACGAGTCGGATAGTTGTAAAACTGTGGATTATTTAGGGGTACTTATTTATAGCTTAGGGGCCGAGTACAACCTCCCTCTTGATATTTAATCCTGCATATTACACTATCTTTAAATTAGCTTTCATTTTAAATTGTTGTATATTTATTATTTTTTAAACAAATTTATAAATTATTATATTTTAAATATTTATTAGCCTTTTTGTCTTCTCGAAAAGAATAGAACTATCTTTCGAAAGTTTTGTCCCATATGATGAAGTTTTTGAAGGATACTGCTATTAAAGGAGCAATAAAAAACGTTCCAAAGAATACTCCTAATCTTTTGATTTATAATAAAGTTGCTTGATTAAACATTTTTGTTTTGATTTCAAATGATTGTTTATTTCAGAAATCATATTTGCTAGCTATACAGCAAATTTAAATGATACAATTATTACTCATAACATACGTTAAATATCACTTAAGTCCATTCTACATTAAAGTAAACAATGTCATACCAGATCAATACATTGTAGTGTTCAAAGAAGCAACTAAAGCAAGCGCATTTAGTGACCATATGACTAAAGTGAAAGAAATGATTAGTAAAGGTGGTTCATTTGGCGGCATTAAGTATGAATACAACATGTCTGGATTTAAGGGTTATACAGTGTTGATGGCAAATTCTACTTTACATGAAATTTGAAAATTTAAAGAAGTAGATTTTGTAGAACAAGATGCGGAAATCCAACTGAATCGATTCAAAGAAAGTTATCAGAGTGAACATGATCCTAAAAAGAATTTTGAAAAACAGAAAGATGTTCCTTGGGGATTAGCTAGAATTTCAAGTAAAATCCTTCTCGATCAATCGAACGGTTTTGATTATATATACGAGGTAGATCTTCGCAGAAACATGGTAGTATATGTGATAGATACCGGTATTAATATTAATCATGTAGAATTCGAAGACCGAGCAGAATTAGGATTCAATGCCTTCGATTATGAAGAGAATTATGATGGATTTGGACATGGAACCCATGTTTCTGATACCATTGGAAGTCGAAAATATGGTGTTGGAAAGAAAGTCAAATTAATAGCAGTAAAAGTATTAGATTCCAGAGGATATGGCACCTATTCCACGATAATTAAAGGGATAGAATTCGTCATGAATGATGCTTTAAAACGCAAAGAAGATTTAGTTGCGAATGTTTCTTTGGGTGGTCCTTGATCTGAGACTTTAAATAAAGCTATCGAGGCAGCGATATCGAAAGGCAATGTTCATTTTGCAGTTGCAGCAGGAAATAGCAATGATGATGCATGTAAGTATTCACCAGCTTCAGTAGAAACAGCAGTAACAGTAGGATCGATGCAAATCGATGATGATAAAGCATGGTTTAGTAGTCATGGTCCTTGCGTGAATGTATTTTCTCCAGGCGTAGATGTTTTATCAACTTATATCGGCAAATATAATTATGAAACTTTTGTAGCTTCAGGTATTCAATGGCTTCACCTCATGTTGCAGGCTTGATGGCTTATTTTTTATCTTTACAGCCTAAGAAAGGTGATGTGATTATCAAGACGAGACTACTCCAGCAGATATGATGAAGTTTTTGATGGATACTGCTACTAAAGGAGCGATAAAAAACGTTCCGAAGAATACTCCTAATCTTTTGGTTTATAATCAAGTTGCTTGATTAAATTTTTCATTTGAAATTCTTTATACAGTGTGACCATAATTTATTCGCGCACTTTATAATTTTAATATAACTTAATTATGCTTAAAATAAATTAAAAAATTTCATGATTGAATTATTTTATAATATATTAATATTGTTTTTATCTTATTTTTATTTCTTTAATTTATTTTAATTTTCATTAAAAAGCATTTTTAAAAAGATCTCCACAATTTTTTGATCATAATTTATTCCCGTACTAACTTTAATTTATGTATTTTTAATATTTTAAAGCAAAAAAATTAAGATTCTAAAAAGAATATTAAAAATTATCTATAAAATAAAATATTACTTAATTTATTAATAAGATGTCTAAATTTGCAAGAATGACTGAAAAAGAGAAAGGAATGATTGATGCATTTAAAGAAGAAGGAAGATCAAATAGATGGATAGCAAATAAGCTTCGGAGAAATGAAAGTTCGATTAAATATTATTTAAAGAATAAAAAAGAAAGAAAGAAAGAAAAGACCTGGTCCAAAAATGAAGCTTTCTAGTTCAAAGAAGCAGTTAATTGTCAGAAATGCTAGTAATAAACCAACATCTCTTACAAAACTTAAAGAAGAAATGGACTTAAAAGTATGTAAAGAAACTGTTAGAAAAGTTTTAAAGGACTCTCCAACTATTCAGTACAAGAAAATGTTGAAAAAACCGCCATTAAATGATGATAAAAAATATCAAAGATTAGATTGGGCTAAAAATAAAATAGCCTGGGGTACTATATTGGAAAATGTCATATGGAGTGATGAAAAAAGTTTAATTTAGATGGACCAGATGTGTTTGCATATTATTGGCATGATTTAAGAAAGGATGAGTTTATTTTTTCCAAGAGACATACAGGAGGTGGTTCATTAATGATTTGGACCTACTTTAACTTCTATGGGAAGTCAAATATCGCATTTATTTCTGGAAAACAAGTTCAATTTATGTACCAGAAAAACTTTGAAAAGAATCTTATACCACTTTTGGATGAATTTGGAGGTGATAATCTAGTTTTTCAGCAGTATAACTGTAGATTTCATGTTGCTAATTCTACTATAAAATGGTTCAAAGATAGAAACATCGAAATTATGTCGTGGTCTCCATACTCACCAGATCTAAATCCGATAGAAAATTTATGGGGATTGCTCTCTCATCGTGTCTATGCAGGAGGAAAGCAGTTTTATTCCATTGATGAGCTTAAGGCTTCAATAATTCGAAGTAGGGAAGAGATTGAAAAAGATATATTAGAAAACCTAATAAAATCAATGCCAGAGAGAGTTTATGAAGTTATTTATGCTCATGGAGGTTCAATAAAATATTAACATTTATAATGTATAAAGATTTTTTAAAAGTGGGGAATAAATTATGGTCAAGAAATTGCGGAAATATTTTTAAAAATGCATTTTAATAAAAATTGAAATAAATTAAATAAATAAAAATAAGATAAAAACAATATTAATATATTATAAAATAATTCAATCATAAATTTTATTTATTTATTTTAAGCATAATTAAGTTATATTAAAATTATAAAGTGCGCAAATAAATAATGGTCGCACTGTATTAGGGCATTCCGCGCAAAGAAGCACTCGAATTTTGTTTAATCATTCCTTTAATAATATACTAATAATATCAAGACTTTTAAATTAATTGATATATACTACAAGCTTTATTTATAAATAATTACATTTTGAATATTTTCATGAATAGGTTGCAAAAAGTAAAAGATTCAATTTCAGATAAAGAACAGCGGATTTTCATCAAATTTGGCGTAATCCTGGGACACAGTTCTGGGATAATTGATAAAGAATTAGTTGAATCAATTGAAAATAGTGCCTATAAACTAAGTACATCAAAAATATATTTAATAAGTTTAAGAGCGGCTACAATGTGGTCGAAGATAGCCGAGGAGGCGATACAAGTGATATCTTGAAGAAAGAAAATGTAATAGATAAAATTAAAGAATTGTTGGCCCAAACTAGAACATGGTCTTGCCTCGAACTTTCTATATGGGTGAATTGTAGTAAAACAACAGATTTTCGATATTGAACAGAAGATTTTCAAATAAAAAAATTATCAAGTAAATGGGCACCTCATTTTCTCACGGATGAACAATGAGAACATATAGTGTTAGCATTTGAAAACAATATGTTACTCTTATCGAGACAAAATAACATAATTTATCGAACTTTGGCAATAGATGAAACTTGGGTGTCTTTATACATGCAACCCCAACGTGACCAGATCTGATCTTGCAGAAATAAGAATGAAGACCCACCTGAATTTGTACTTCAATCTAAATATGAAAAAAGAGGATTCTAATACTAGCAATGGATTTTTAAGGCGTTGCTTATTGGAAGCTCTGTGCTCCTAAAGAGACTGTAACTTCAGATGTCTATAAAAACTTCCTAATCGAATTATTAGACTAATGGTTACCTGATAAGAAATTCAAGGTGCATATAATATTACATGATAATGCTAGACAACATAAATCAAAGCTTATAAAGCAGTATTTTATTGATAAAAATATTCGGGTTTGGGATCATCCTCCTTATAGCCCTGATATTAGCACACCTGATTTCAATTGTTTTGGGCAATTAAAAAGGAAAAAATTTATGATGATTGGCATGAACTAGAAATTCAGTTAGAAAGTACAATTCAGGAGTTTATGCTAAAGGCTTTATGAATTGTATCTAGAAGTTACCAGAAAGATGGAGAAGTGCAATAGATGCAGAAGGTTCGTATCTATAAACATACTAATTTTCAACTTTATATATTTTATAGTAAATTTTTTTCGAGTGTCTTTTTGCTCGGAACGCCCTAATATTTTCTTGTATAAGATTGCATTTTTCTTTATGTTTATAATCCAATTCAATTTTTTCAAAAATTCTATTTGGAATTATAACCAAGGCTTCAAAAATATTGTGCCATATAGGACAATATTTTTGAAGCATAATTCTATTCTAATTGGTTGAGAAATTTTAGTTTCTTGAATGCATAAAATAGTAAGAATGAAAATAAATTCATGTATTTAATATCCATAAAATATCTCTTAGCTATATTTCTTTCCATTTTAGTTGCTTCCTCAACCTATTTTCACTATGATGCACTAATATGAAAGAATTATAACCGAGGCTTCAAAAATATTATGCCATATTTTAGATAGGATCACGTAAACTTATAGATGTTTTCTACTTCTTTTTACCAATAAAATTGTGAACTACTTTTCGTATTTAAATGATCAAAATAATAGTGATCAAAGTAAAATTTTCAACAATGAAGCAATATTTAATCACAAAAGTGTGCCGATTTCTTTAATAATCTTTTCACGACTCAAAATCCAATCATTTACCGCTATTTTCATTTGAGCATATTTATCATGAGAGGAACCAACCGTAAATATAACTTTGATCGTGGGGTTATTACGAGCAATAGTGGCAATAAAATACATCAACTCATTGTAAGAAGAATGTTCACTATAAGGAAGTCCATATATTGCTATCTTTCTAGTTTTAGAAGAAGGCTTGATTTTATCCAAGCCTGTTTTGGTAGAAAATGACCATCCTGTGGGCTTAATAGCTAATATTTCTGTGAAGGTGGATTTATAATTATCCAAATACTCGGATAAAGACTAAAACAAGCTAGCAAGGAAATACTTTTTGGTTGAGCGAACTCATCGAAACTACGTGTATATTAGCATCGTATGGATCATTTGTAAGTAAGGAATTCAGTTCTTTATCTTCAAAGCATTGCAAAAATTGACGTTTTCTATCATTGACATAAACTTTAGATTTGACCTTCTTGGCAATAGCTAAAAATATAAATCATACATACCCAAAAATATCTTTTCTTTCCCAATAGAGTATGTTCCTACTACTATTAATTTTGTGTTTTTGTTTTGGGCATTGGTGTATCCACATTTGACCCAAATCGATCTCATAATATCCGAAGAATACCAATCAAAAGCCAATTTAGTAGCAGAAGTAATTACACTAGATTGAGAAGGAAAGGAATATTTAGGATCGAAATAAGTATTATCTAAAAATACATAATCAAACCTAGTTTCTTTTATAAAGCTCGAATTCGTCAATTCTTTAGATGCTCGGAAATCTCCTGTGTGTAAAATCTTGATTGTTGTTTGTCCATTTGGTATTTCAAAATATATTAGAGCAGAACCAGGACAACTAAAAGTATATTCATTCTAATATTACTGGTTAGCATCTATAAACATGACTTCTATTCCTTCAATGTTGACTTTGGTATCAAAAGGTATGCATTCAATAAGATTAGGAGATGTTCTGATCTGCTTTTGTATTAGATTCTTTGTGGAGTTAGAGCAGTATATTTTGCCATGATTAAACGATTTGTTTAGCCCTCCATAATGGTCTGAATGGAAATGGGTCAGAAAATAGCTAGTACAATTTTCAATCTTACCATATTTAAAAGCATCAACGACAAAAGGTGTATCTAATAATTAATAATAGTTGTATTACTGGGAATCCTTTTGTAAAAAGGTAATGATTTAGAGGAAATTGGTAATTCCACTACTTTAGTAATTTTATCATTCAATTTCTTAGTAACTGTGTTTGATTCTGCTTCAATACGATCTGAAATAAAATCTTCTTCCTATTGAAATATTTAATAGGAAGCTTACATATACTTTCTTAAATTCTTCTATATCTTTGTCGATCGTTTCCTCTACAAAATTGGTCTATAAAAATGAATAGCTATGTAGACTTCGTTTCTGAAAATAGATAGATTTAAACTATTCTCAGTAGAAACATTCTCGACAATAGAAACTTGCTTTTCAAGATTTAACTTCAAATTAAATAAATCTGTTTACTTTGATAAAATCTTTCTCTTCTTCTGAACTTAATAAACTATATTCTTGTTTACATAACTTCTTTCCGAAAAAATCTGTTATCGCTCTCTGATTTGTTCTTTTTGACATTTACTCAGAAAAATTTTTGCGTCACAAATCGTTCGAGTCAATAGGTCTTTGACAATTAATCAATGAAAGTGCAAAAGTGACTTTATCGGTACATAAACTTTTAATTCTTTAAGTTTATCATCACTTATAAAAACTTGGTTGGATATCTATTTTCATAAACAATCTTGAGAGAAATCTATGCATAAAATAACATTAATGTCTTTCAAAGGTTTTAACAAAAATAAATGACTGCATTGTTATTTAATGCAGTATTATACAGACATAATCATATATTACAGAGGATACATCAATACCCTTCAATTGATCAGACCAAAATATTTGTTTGCAAAGTTGATCCGTTGAACTCCAACAAAATAAAGCAAGAAAAATGTTTAATAGTAACGATAACCATTATAAGGATGTCTATATTGATCATAATCAGGATAAAAAGGTTTCGAAGGAATAGGTGGAGGTGCATAACCACGAACAGGAGGATAGAAGGGTTGTGTCAAAAGAAATTCTTCATAGTCTCGATTAAATTGAGGGCTCATCTGTCCTGATCTGATTTTTTTGTAATAGTTCTCTTGATCTATTTCCTCTTCTTTTGGTGTTTTAGTTTTTTCCTTATCACCGTTGATGTCCTTATTTTCTTTGTCCTCTTTATCTTCTTTATTTTCCTTTTCTTTACCAGGAGTTTCCACGATTTGTTCGGCATCCATTAAACTGTTGTTTACTGACTTTGGGCTTTGTTGTGGTCTCTTAACATCGTTGGTCAACTGATTTTGATCAATTCTCTTATTCAACGTGTCTAAAGAATTAAAATAGAGCTTTACCGATAGATTGTTTAATCACTTGAGTATCTAAAAAATGAAATGAAATAATATACCCTTTGCAATCTCTTTAATATTAGACTTATTGTTATTTTCTTTGGTTATATGTTTCACTATATCTTCGATCTTATTCTCTATCTCCAATAACGTCTTTTGAAGAGCCCACGTGTCGTGTTTCTCATTTATGTTCTTAGGTAGAGGGAATTTCTCTTTATCTAATATCGAATTAAGGATAAATATATAATACCATAAATTGCAACCTTCAAGTTATGACTATTGGCCAAAGCTGTGTCAAGTTCTTCATCTCCATCTAAAGATACATAATCTTTGTCTATTTTTATTATTTTATTAATGAATACCCTCATCAATATATTTCAAAGTTATATTGGATAATTCTTCTGAAATGGAGTCTTTAAATACTCTCTTGACGAGAAGTGTAAGTCTAAAAATTGATTAGAAATGTAAAATATACTCGGTATAATTAGGAGTGGTATTGATAATAACTCTTCTAATATCTTTTCTAAATATCACTAAATATTAATTATAAAATAGATACATTTTATTCTTATTGGTTTTTCGGGTGCTAACTTTGGTATATCTTTATATTGGTTTTCGCTCGACATTGTAAAATTTGTGATTCTGGTTTTGGAAAGGGGATAAACAAGAACATCATTTTAATCAGACTAAAAAAGATAACAAGAGGTATAGAATTACACATGAGACTATAAATGTTAAATGTATGTTTTTTGTGACTCTTTAAATCTTTGCAGTACTATGTTATTGTTTATCCTATCAAAAACGTGGTTGATCATTTCCAATTCCGTCATTAATCTTTTTAAGAAATTGAACTACAAAAAACAGAAACAAACATGAAAACAGAGTATATGTGAATTGCACTGCTTACATAATCCACTATTAATAATAACTTTATGGATTTTCAAAAATGAATCTTGTAACCTAAGAGTCCTAAAGTTAGGAATGAAAGGAATTTGAGGCCCAAAAATGGCACATTATTTTCGTTCAGAGTAGCCCCTTTTTTATTCTCTTCTTAATTCAACCAAATTTTTAATGAATCTAGATTATTCTCACTCTTGTTCAACCAATTATTTAATAAGTGAAATGGGTGAACGAAAATAAAGTGCCATATGGATCAGAGATTTTTTAAATGCAAAGTCAGACGACTGATGAAATATTTGTATTATATCTAAAATACAAATAAAAGTTAATCAATGAATCTAAAATCCGAATTAGAAGTGAAATATTCAGTGCGATTAGAGACATTGATCACACCATTTCTAAGATAAATCTGATTGTTCGACTCAATGTGCTCCAATAAGTAATTATAATTGATCATAAGACCTAAAGATTCTTTAAATCCTTTATCAGATGTATTAGCCAGGAAATTGATCTGATGAACACAGGCGCCATTTCTCAAATGAAAGTTAGCGACCGGATCTTTCGAATATCTACCTTCTTTGAATAGATATTCAACACACCATTTCTTCATAGGCAACTCCAAAACCTTACAAAACTCTTCATTGGACATACAATCTTTATTAGAGAGTATTTTCTGCAATGCATCATTAATGGTTTTATTGTTCTTGCTTCTATCGAATACATTTAGCTTGTTAAGCTTTTCAATCTCTTCATCTGATAACAAATCATCTCTTTTAGAAGAAAGTTGTTGAACTAACCAATTTCTGAAGAAAGGAATTGGAGAAAGAGTCACAAACTGATCCAGGTATGGAAACTCTGTCTGTAATTCAATAACCACTCTTTTGATCAAAAAAGCACCCAAATCTACACCAGAAACACCTTTTTGTGTATTAATGGAATAGAAAGCGGCACAATGTATCTTTTGACTTCTATTGTCGACTTTATATTTTGTTCCTTCATTGAGTATTTTTTTCATATTCACTGGTATTTCATCAACTAATGCTACTTGTACAAATACCAAAGGATCAAACGGCATACTCTTATGGAAAAAGGAGAAACATCGTCTACCAGGTCCTAATCTTCTTTTTAAATCATCCCAAGTTTTTATAGGATGTACACGCTCATATTGAACTATTTTCTCTAAAGTTATAGCAGGTGTAGTCCAACTAACTCTTTGTAAACTTAAAAATCCGATTAACCAACTCTGTATTTTGCTCTTCAATTTCGTTTCAAAGATTCGTAATTTCTTTTCCTCTTTACCCCATTTGATTGCTTCTTCTCTCATGCTTACTAAGAAACGCATTCCGTTAGGTAATTGCTGCACTCTTTCAAAAAACATATCATATTTTGGAGTTAAAAGATCTCTTAATTGCGTTTCAATTTTATAAAGTTCTTCCAAATCATCTTTACTTTCTAATATCTCCATATATTGAGAGATAATTTTATTGATTTCTTTTCTGTTTATATCAAAGTTGCTGATTAATAATTTTATGTATTCAATCTTGCCTTCTTTATCTAAATTCTCATATAAATGACAGCAACTTTTAGCAACTTGACATGGAAGCCAATCACCCAATGCCTTGTCAGTATAAATCAATTTAGTTATTAAATCGTTAGCTTGGGATAAATCTAGCTTAGAATGGGAAGATAAAAGCTTATAATTATCTAAAGTCGGCTCATTAGATAAAATGAAAATATCTTTCCAATATTCTTCTACTTGTTTTAAGCCTATATCTTCTTTACTAGCATTAGGTGGTTTGACATATAATCTAATGGGATCTTTGTATATTTTAGTTGGGTTGTTATATAGTCTTAAGTTCTTTATTATCTTTGATATCATCTGTGTTACGTAAATTTTACAGAAATTCGGTTAGTAGAAATCTATAAGAGTCTGACAAAAGCTTATAAATTCGACCTATATGAGAATGAAATATAACAAAAGTCGGTTTATATGATCGAATTGTAGTCCATTTTATGATGATTTATTTAAATTATTTTCCAAAATCGACTTAAGAATCTTAGGATCACATTTGTTACCTGTTTGTCTCATTATTTGTCCCATGAACCATCCAAATAAATGCTTATTACCATTTTTATACTCGCATATCTTTGACTTGTTGGTCTCTAGAAGATCAAGGCAAATCTGCTCTAAATTATCGTTTTTAGATAATAATCCCATTGATTCTGTTATTTTTTCTGGGAGTCTATGATCCCCTTGAACCATCAAATCTAATATATGTTTGGCAGTAAGAGCTAAAATATCAAATTAGGAATATGGAACTAGTAATAGATTTAGAATTGATACAGCTCAATAAATTAATCATTTGTACAACAGATATAGGGTTGTTACAAATCTTGATTTCTCTTTTATTCAAAGCTCCAAACAAATTAACAGATATCCTAAGTATTAGAAAAAATGCATCACCAATTAAAAACTTGAATGCTATCATGTTTTTCGCAAACCTGAGATCAATATTAAAGATTATATTACTTTTTCATAAAATGAGATGATTGAGCTTTCATTGAGGAGAAAATCCACCTCTTGACTGGATAATTTATATTTTGACACAAGATTGTTCTTTATTTGTATAGGCAAAATTGGTAAATTTAACCTGATCATTTCAATGTCTTCCTAAAAGATATCAAACGAGAATATACTTGAAGAAGTCTAATAACAGGCAAATCATTCTCAGAAATAAACCTAATAGATAAGAATCCAAAATACCTATAATCGATATCATCTTCTTTTCCTCTAAGCTTAAAAGTGCATTGATCTTCAATCTTATAGCCTCTTGTTTCTGGTTCAACTTTTTCATTTGATTCGAGTAGCTTTATTTGTCTTTTGATTTCATAATCTAAAAATATACAGATGATTTGAATTTACCTATAGCTCTTTTGAGATACTTGATATTGTTCAAATTCTTTAGTTCACATCTGGTACCCAGTGGCTCTCCATTTCTATGTATAGAAACGTTGACATCGCATCTCATAGATCCCTAAAATTCAAAATTAGAAATACCTCTTCCAGCAAAGCTTTTGAGGATCCTATAGCTTGGAGGATCTTTTGCAATGCCAAAATAAAACTTGCAACTTGTTCAGAATTTCTTAAAATAAAATCATAGAGTATACTCAAAATCAGGTTCTGTAACTATTTCCATTAAAGCTATACCAGCTCTATTCAAATCGACAAAAACAGAATTATCACCATATTGGCAAATACCAGTATCCTGTAAATTAAAAAACAAATTATTACTTGCTCTATCTGTGTTTGTTTTATTCTTATAATTTTATTTTCTTTATTATCTAGTATTAATCTTCCACCAAAACCGATGGGATCTAAAATATTGAGAAAGGGAAGATTACTATCTTTTTGAGTAATTTGGTAACCCAAAGGTATATCAGGATAGAAATAATGTTTTCTATCAAAGCTAGAAGCCTCATTAACATTTCCATCTAATGCTAATATAGTTCTTACAGCTTTTTCTATGCATTCTAAATTGATTATCTGTATTATTAAACTGATTTAAAATATACCGGAAGAGTTCCCGGATATGCAGCATCGAAATAATTTACCAAAGAATTAGGCTTTGCGTCAAAATTAATAAGCGATGCTAATATAAAAAGAATGAAATTACATGAAAATAGCTTTTGATTAGAATTTATCTGAGCATGTATTTCTAATCCAATTACTGGTATTATATTCTTGACTGTTATTGTTGATTCATTTCTTTTCGTGTATAAAATAAGCCTATTTGTGATTTTGACAAGATGGCATTTATGCTTCAATCTATTCATTTCGGTTTCAAACTTTTAGGTTCGTTTAGAACAGCTTTTGAAGCATTTCTAGGAAAATATTTCAAGGTCTTGAAAATAAAAATTGATATATAATCAATAAATATACTTTTATTACATTTATCTTTTGTTTTGATTTTACAAGTGATGTCAACATGATGCATGCTAATTCTTTTAGTTAAGAAAAAAGCAGAAAATTGAAAAGATTCTACAAAGTTGCTTTGAATTGAATAGCCCATTAGTTAAGCAAAAAAGAACAAACATTCTACTAGAATAATTAATATTGATTTTTAAACTTAGGTAGGGTAAACCAGAGCTTGGGAAAAATTAATTTTTTCAAAATTAATTGCAATCATTGATTGCAATAATTGATTTTTGGAATAGTTAAAAAAATTACTTTTCAATTAATTGGAATTAATTAGATAATTGAAAATTATTTTCAACCAAAAAATACAGGGTGGCGCATGTAAATTTGGACACTCTAAGTTTTGGGATGGGCGATAATAAAAAATGTATTTATTTTGCCAATTTTATTTTTTTAAAATAATTAACTTTTCAAAATGGAAAATAAAAATATAACTATTGTATATCAAAATAGAATAAGAATAAAATGTTTATTAGAAGCTGGAGTGTCACCTACAGAAATATCACGTTATCTAAAATGCTCTCGACAAATTGTTTACAATATGAAGAAAAAAGGCAAAAGGATAAGGAAAAAAAGGGTCTTGTGGAATAGAAAACTTTGCGCAAATACTAAAAAATTTATAAAGCGTAATATGATAGAAAAACATGGTGTTTCTGATAGAAAATGCGCTGCCAAGTNGTTTCTGATAGAAAATGCACTGCCAAGTTGAATTCTAGTTTAAGCTATCAAAAATGTAACAAAACTATAAGTAGAAGAACAGTGTAAAGATATAGAAATTCAACAAATTGGGAAAATATGCTTATTCAAGACAAAATAAACCCCTTTTAAGTCAAAAAATATCGATGATAGAATTAAGTTTGGTCAAATTGTTGAAAATGCAGGGCTTTTAACTAAAGGCCCAAGAGCAATAGAATTAGTTGATAATATCATATTTACTGATGAATCTCATATTCAACTTTATACCCAATTAAAAAAATGGAATAATCTATATTATACAAGCGAAAAAAGCCAGGTTCCAATAACACCTTGCCCAAAAAACCACTTTCTATTATGGTGGCTGGGTGTGTGTGCAAATGGTTCGACATATTGTTGAAAAAGACCAAAAAGTAACAGGAAAATATTACCAGGACAAAATCATTCCTATATATAGAAGCTTTAAAGAACCCAAAAGTAATTTATAATAAAAGAAAAGTCACTTTTGTTCAAGATGAAAAAAGATAATATGCTACTTTTATAATCAAATTTTCAAACCGTATGGGGCAAAGGAAAATGGCCAGGTAATAGCCCAGATTTGAAACCAATAGAATATGTATGGAGAATTCTTAAAGAATCCATCCATAAAAACCTTCTGCCAAGAAATAGGGAAGAATTAACAAAAGAGTTGAAAAGGCTTGGAGCGAGATTGATAAGAACACAATTAAAAATATCTGGTGCTCTTTTCGAAAAAGAATCCAAGAAATGCTAAATACTAGTGATGGAAGCACTGATTATTAATATTTAAATGTTACAAATAAAGTTTTGTTATATTTTTATCTATAGAAGTTATTGAGTTATTTCTATTTTATTAGAAAAATGTCCAAAGTTACTTGCGCCACCCTGTACTTTAGAAAGCAAATGTAGAGTTCTACAAATTCAATTGATAAAATACACTAGATAAAAGCTTGAGGTTGCACAGAATATATATGGATGGAGCTTAAATATTAACCGAAAGTTGATTTACTGTGGTCCTTTATTGGTCTCTTTACTCCCGAGACAGTTAATTCAGAAAACGCTTTTTCTATAAGTTGTCCTAGCCTCGAATTAGGTTGGACATAGTGTAATAAGGGCATCTATACCATTTCAGGTTCAAGGTGGCATCTATCAATAACAAGATGGGAACTACCAATAACAAAATGGCATTTAT
>NIPM01000910.1:21934-40702 GCA_002738285.1 Holacanthella duospinosa | reverse complement strand
ATTGCACACTAACCAGTTGGCAAATATTCAGAGCGCCTTAAATCAAGATTTCAAGGTTCTGTTTGATGTGGATATGAAAAAATTTGCTTTTCATCCAGGTTTAGCTAATTATTCCACAAAATACTTGGAAAAAAGACTATTAAAGTTTGATCACTCCTTAATACTTAACATTTACGGCAAGGTTAATATTGTAACTGCGATGATTAGCAGCTTAAAACACAACAAGAATCAATCGACTCATTTACTCTATAAGAAATTCATTGAAAGCATTTATGTCCAACGGAAGACACCTTGGTATGACTACACACCGTACAAAGAATTCTCTAAATGCTCTCAGTCCATTCTTGTAAATGAAAGATTGAGTTTACTAACAAATGCAGCTAAAATTATGTCCGAAAATAAACTGACTAAACAGTTGTATTTTGGGAAAGAAACTTCTTTTTCTGTTCCACGTGTATGGTCGTTGTACCCCATGCATTGGGACAAAACTGACCTGCTTCACCGGCGCTTTCATCGACTCATTCACAGTGGTGTTCTTGGATTCTGGGAAAAGTGGAAGACGTTTTTGCTAAGAAATGACATATATAATATGAAAAATCAGGAAATTAAGCCTCTCCATCTTTACAGTAATATATTAGTTTCAATCTTTGTTATTTATGCTGTTTGCATTTCATTCACAATGATTGTAATGCTGTTAGAGCTGATTAGGAAATGTTTAACCAACTTTGTACAGAAACATAAATCCAGAGTTGTAAAAATTTCCACAGAAATTTGTATTAGAAGAATATAAATCCGTTACAGATAATTTACCGTAAATGAATCCTGTAGATAACTCAAATATCAAGGTCTTGTAATCGTGTTTTTAGGCTCTCTCGTCTGAAACTTTGAGTGCAATAGCAAACTTATTATGGTGTGTGGTTTAAAATTTCAAAGCATATATTTTTAGATGATGCAGCAACTTTTCTGATAATGGCATCACCGCGAGTAGCGAGGTTTCTCCGCTAGGTGACGTTGAAATTATCAATAACCGTACCTACCGTTCGGTTCAAATAACTTGAAACTTTGGAAATTTTTGTCTAGCATCATTCTGAAACATCCTATGAAACTCGGAACATAAATATTGGATGCACATATATTAAGCATTATTTTATTCTTTGGAAACACAAGCAAATTTAGTTAAGCAGATTTGTATAAGTATGCCCATTTGAGACAAAATAAAGTTTTATTCATAGTCTCTCGAGAAGGCTGCTGGTATCAGATTTGTACTATAGGTAGTGATAAAAACTTTCCTTTCTTTTTGTTGTTTGTCGGAAACGAAAAGGAAAGGAAAGCGTCAGCTTGAAAACAAAAACGAAAACGAAATGAAAGCAAACGGAAAGGAAAAGGAATGGAAACGAAAACGGTATTTTTTACAAATTGTTTTTTTTAGCAATTTAGCAAAGCTAACGAATTATTTCCTAAAGTAACATCCTCATAATAACAAATGTAAAAAGTATTACTCAACAATTTGGTTAACTCGGTATTTCCCGCAGTTTTTTGGTGCTATGCTAATCGGAGCGATAGGATTTGGATCAAACAGCATTTTTGAGCCGAACCACTACCCGAGCGAAAGGATTCACTTCCAACCAGGCTCACATTGTTGTCTTCCTTGCCTTCCCGCATCCCTCCAGTCTCTACCCACATATTTAATCCGTGCCCGCATCTCTCCCGTTTTCATGAATCCCTCCTATCTCTACTCAAAAACATTTAGTCTGTGCCCGCATCTCTCCCATATTTTCCCACGTGCCTCCTTGTCTTCCCGCATATCTCCCATGTTTTCCCGCATCCCGCTTGTCTCTCCGCATCCCTCCTAACGTTATATACATTAATTTAGTTCGTACCCACTTCCCTCTCATATTTTTCTGCATTCTTTTTTCCTTTTTGCATTCCACCTTTGTCTTCCCGTATCCCTCCCTCGTCTTCCCGCATCCCTCTATTTTCCCGCATCTTTCCCTTATCTTCCTGCACCCCTCTCAGTCTTTCCCTGGTATCCGTGAAGTTTTACCCACTAGTTAAAGATGCCATTAAACACAGCTTAACTTATTAAAAACACCTAACAAAAATCATGTCCATATAGCAATTTCGTAACAAAAGGATTCTCTTATTTGGATTTTTGCATTTTCTTAGCACCTATCAGTCACTCCTACACTCAACATCCACACTTCATTCATCGCATTTAACTTTCGGTGGGTAAACTCAAAACTAACTACTTATGTGGATTATTTAGGAAAATCCTTTTTCTGTTTTCTTTCCTTTTCTTTTCGTTTCCTTGGAAACTGAAAACGAAAAAAAAAGGAAAGGAAAGGAATGGATTCGTTTTCAAAAATCCTAAAATGAAAAAAAAAGGAAACAGATTTTCGTTTTTGTTTTCGTTTTTAAAGGAAAGCATCTCATCACTAACTATAGGGTATAAATTTTCGGAGCTCGATAGATATACTATTGCCACAAATTTCCTAAAATTAGCAAGAAACTCAACGACATGCTTATGTGTATTTTGCACCAACCAACACCTTGGCTGTAACTATACGAAAATACAACTACATACATGTGATACAAAGCCATAGAGCCGAAAATAGATACACGTTCCACTGAAAATATCATCGACCCATGACTTACTTGGAAATATAAACAATTTATTGATAATAACACTAAACTCATTGTATACAAAAAGCACAATATGTCCATAATTCGAACAATATCGTTTCCAACGACTCGATACGACGATAATTCCAACGATAATTTCCAACGATAATTTCCAACGATAATTTCCAACGATAATTTCCAACGATAATTCCTCACCCAAAAAGTCTGCTAACAGAACAATCTCAGACATTAAAGCGAACGGTTATTCAGTGAAACCTGCTTCGAAATGGAATATCCTTGGATTTATAAAAAACGTGGCCACAGAAATATTAACATCTGCAGCACAGTCCCTAAACTTCTTAGTTTCCTCGAGTCGCCCCATTTTTGCTGTATCATTTGTTACATACATAAAAATGTAGCTNTTCTTAGTTTCCTCGAGTCGCCCCATTTTTGCTGTATCATTTGTTACATACATTAAAATGTAGCATAGACAACTCTGTTTTGATTGTCACATTACTCTATACATCATTTTCTTACAAATGGGACGCCGCTTACACTTACACAAATGGGGATATTCAACTATTGTTTTTTATACTTGATCTATGTTCACACAGCTTATTACCATGAGTGAGTAATTTTTTCTATATTATGTATATGTACTTATCAGATCTAACTTCAGATAGATGCCACACTTAGGACTGTATGATTTATTAGCTATAGTTTTGTTTTACGTGGTATATGTTTTCCCGTATGAACAGAAGTATAATTATTATGTTAAGCTTGGTACATATGCACATAATAGAAGCGAAGGGTATAAATGTAAATGGATTTAAATTGTAAATAAACTCTAACTTAATGTAAAGAAACAAAAATTATGATCAATTTATAACTTAAATATTACTAATTGAACAAAAAAAATAAAAATGGGATTACTGAAATAGTATAGTAAGTATAGCCCCTCAATTTAGGCCGAGTCGGTTCAATTCTTAGTGTCGGTTTCAATACTATTTGAGGAAATTTTTTTACTTGTTTACTGAGGCATCTGGCGAAGGAATGTGTAAAGAGATCTGAGTTAGTAGATGATTCAAAAGTTTGTTGATACAGTTCATTGAACGATTAAAACGAATTCAATTAGTTTTTGCCTTGTATGATTCAACATACCATATTTCGCTTTACTATTAGTCTAAATCGTTGTCACAGGTAAGGTAATGTAGAGGATAGGATCGGAAGATCGGATATATTTCGTTAATCTAAAGGTCCACTTGCGTCACAAGGCACCGCCCGCGAACCCATTTCATATATGGGCACTATTTCTAATTTTCACTTTCTTTTGCTATTTTTTTAAATGCTTTGATAGACTAAAAATAGAGTCAGATTATTGACTCAATGAGTCAATGACCCTATTTTCCGACAAAAGTGAGTCATGGGATAGACTAGTCTTGCAAGGATAATTGCCAGTGAGGAATTGTCCTTGAAACCTGGGACATTATCTAGACTTGAAATTTTGACACCCCATTGCCAAAGAGGATGAGAGGAGTAGGGTTCCCATGACTCAGAGTCACGACTCACGGACTCCCTTTTTCACAAAGTCAGAGTCATGAATTTTAATGACTCAGTGAACCTGACTCAGTGACTCTTATAGAATCACTCCTGAAGCTTGAGTCAGAGTCAGGTGACTCAGAGTGATGACTCAGTGACTCAGATTCACAGAAATTTTATATTTTTATTTTTACAGTATAATGCGTATTCAAAGCTCAAAATAAGTGATACAAAGACGCTAAGTTACCTGCTCTTTTCGGTTAGACTCTTAAATAAATTTTTCAAATTCTTCTTTATTTTTGATCCGATTTAAAATTAAATTACTTCACCTGCAATATTTACACTGATCATTCGTGTCAACTCTATCAAAATAATCAATGATTGAACACATCGGAATGTTTTGAACTTTTATTATTTTATTGACTTTGTTCAATTAACTCATTTTTTTACTGCGTAATTATCAAACCGTGCACTTCTAAATTAGCTTGAAATCTAAATTCAAAATTTCAAATGACTAAATTAAAAACGAATTTAAAAAAATATTTTTTTAATATTATTTTTGCTCTAAACATGCTTTCATGATGCATTCAGCGTTACTCCCAAAAGTAGTAGTGGTAGAACAATATCTAGCATGATCAAAATTTTTATTTTTCAAAAATTATCGTTTTTAAAATTTAATAAAAATTCAAAAACTATGTTTTGAAAAACTAAAATGGCAACTGGGAAATGCGATTAGGTATGTATACTCATATAAAATTTAATCAACATAGGTCAAAAAACTTGACAACGGTTGCTGAAAGCGTTTTTTTCAATTTATGACACTAGCCCTCTGCCTCGTGCCCTCCATCATTCTGGAATTTTTTTAAATTATACTCTGTTACTCCACACAAGGGTTGCGAACAACTCTGACTCAATGACTTTGAGTCTTGACTCTGACTCTGACTCATTGATTTCTCGGAGTCACTGGTTTTGGGTGACTCTGACTCAATAGGGAAATGGAACTCACCTGACTCGTGACCCTGTGCCTTTCCAAAGTGACTCAGAGTCCTGACTCACTAGGAAGAGTCATGACTCCCAAGCAACAAAGCGTGACTGCTTAAATCTTGCTTTTTTACTACCAAATTCTTTTCAATTCCTGCAACACACAACAAATCTGAGAGAAGGAGTTTGCTGCCGCGCGCCTCGTGTTTAGTTTGAAGCACACTTGTAACTTACACCACTACACATCAAAATTGAACTCCAGATTTTAATAAAAATCTAAATTCAACACTTTTAAAATTCCAACTCACAATCAGAATCGAAGTAGACAATAGCCATTTGAAATAAAAATGTAAGTCGAAATCGATGATTTTAAAGAATCACAAAATCTAAACAATAATTCATATTTTTAAATAGTTTACATCTAAATCCATGATTTTAAGTTTCTCAAAATCGAAATCCATAACATTTCAGGCCATCGAAATTGAATTATACTAAGACCTGGAGGTAAGTTTCAAGCATGTATAATAAAACGGAGTTTTCTTAAGATACACAAAATTTTATACTTTAAAAATAATTTTTTTTTTCATTTTATTACTAAGTAGCCAAGACATTCAACCAAGCACTTCAAGGCCCAGTCACTTTTGATCATGGTGAAATCACTCATGATTGCTTTGGTACTGTCCAGGTTAGAGAATAACGGGTGCAGCGGAAAAAAATGGACTGAGGTAAATTGAGAATTTACTGTTACTAATCGCGCGAATTTCATATTAGTAGTATTTTTATCGGATTANGGTTGGAAAGCCACTGACACTACTGCTTTAATGAAAAGAGTAAAGTATTGCTTGAAAAAAGTGGACATGTCAGTTGTCCGAAAGAGTATGGAGAAAGTTCGCAAACTATTGCGCGCCTGTGCCGAAAATGGACCATACTCTATCAACCATTAGTGGAATCGTAAGGCAAATATTATGCTCTATCGAATGGAATTACATTCGGAATTTTATATTTGCAGGAACTTGGTCAAAATATGAAATTTACATCAGTCCATTTTTTTCCGCTGCACCCGTTATATTAGCCTCAAGCCCTTGAATTCACGAGAAACACTTTTACCTGCCGAAATAAAGATTCTTGAAACAAAGTTGATACAATGGACAAGTTCCATCTTTACTATTGAAAGAGGACCCCAAATATTTTCAAGACCTCATTGAAGTGGTGTCTCTTTTCACTTCCTACGCGAATCCCATCGATGATATTGAAAGTGAAGAAATGTACCTTATGTTGAAGATATTTTTTACCACCTGGTATATGGACGACGTTTGTGAATATTCTGTTGAAGAGAAAAACGTTCCCCCAGCTATTATCGAAACTGGGACGTACCAGATACTCCAAGTTTTCAAAGATTTTTGATAAACCATTCGTAGGTTTCTTGGACGTTACAATACTTTCGTAGAAGATATTTTGACGCCATTCGATGGTATGCTGTGGACAAGCTTGAAGGCTGCTATTCTGAAGCTACTTTTAAGTTTTGGTTCCAATTTGTCAAATTTTATGATGAAGCAGCAATTCATATTTTTCTGGCTCATGGATACTGTCTTGCAAACCGGATTATAAAATCTCCCTCACTTCGCCGTCTGATAGAGATAGCGAACACCTACTGTGGACTTGCTTGGACTCAAAAAAGATTTCTCCTGCAATCAACGGAACAACCTTGTCCTCTTCAAAATTTTTCGAGAAGGAGTATTCCTAGATAGAGCTGTAGAGGAAGTGTGTACTTTGATCAAATCCGAACTTACTGACTTCATCTTACTCTGAGAAGTAATTTCACAAGAATTTTCATATGAGCCCAACTTGGTTAAGTATATTGAAACATTGGAAGCGTTGATGGATGGGGCTAATAAAGTGTACGAACAAAGTCGTCAACATAAGACATTCGGGGCAGTAAAGCTATACATCTAAATTGATGAGTATTGTTGCCAACTGTTCTACTATATAATTTTTCACTTTTTCATAACTTACTCACATGTATTTATGTTTAACTTTGTCTACCCTACACACCCTGACACGAATAGTACTCGTGTAAAAAATTATGATTGCCAAAATTCAAATTCATATAAATAATAATTATGACTCTCCATGAAAGAGTGTCAACGAACAATATCTTTTCAGCTCGTTTAGAAGTGCTTCCAGAGCTGTATTAAAAATAAAATTTTACTGGAGATAATAATCTAATTGAGAATCAGTATTTAAAACCGGAAACTTCATATCATTACACATTTTCAATCATTAAGGTGATCAACTCACACCGCAAACAGATAAGATTATCGAATAATAATAAGTGTCAAATTTATTTCAGTTGGATTAGTTTTCAGTAGAATCGTATTTTATTTCTGTATTGGAGCGAAACGTCCAATCAAACAGAAATTTACACGAATATACAATAAACCAGCACTGCATGAATCATATTGAATGAACAATTTTTTTCCTAATACTTTTAAGTGATAGCTGTTAGTTATAATTGATGAGTGAATTTGTGAGTTACATATAGTATATGTTAAATTACGAATTGATGAGGTTGGTTTTCGATATGAAGATATTGATGATACTTGAGGTGATAGCTATGGATCTTGCCTTCATTGATCTTAATTTATAAAAGACACAAACGTCTGTATCGTATTCTTTTGTGTTACATACTTCTCAAGGATTTCCTCAGGTGTCTTTTGTTTTTTTATAAATATTTGCGAAACTACTTCCCAAAAACTAAATATTTCTTTCCTTTTATCCCGGTAAGCTTGAAGTACAAGGGCGACTTCTTCCAACAGCGGACTGGCTATTGTAGTATGACTTGTTTTGTTTTTCTCATTCAATAAGCCTAGGAACAGCTTCCCTGCAAATCCTTCCCCCATCTAGATATTATATACATTAAATTAATAACAACAAATACCAAATAGTCTTACCAAATATTAAGTTGAGAAATATGCTAGGTATTATGCTAGTAAGCTTCAGTATTATGGAAAACCTAAGCCGAACCAAAGCAAACACAATAGCCATAATTGGAATCAGTTTCTTGGTCGAAATTCTGTGAAATTTGATATTTCAACTTGTGAATGATGAAACCTATTCAATGGCCTTGAAATAAATAGTTCGAATATTCTTAATCCGTAATACACAAATGCTTACGATTTTGTTTTATAGATTTATACAAATTTTGTCACCAGATTCGTTTTAGCTTTTCAAAAAAAATGTATCAGAATGAAAACTTGGTGAAGCATACATTTGTAACGTAATACGATACATTAAAATAATTAATTGTTTTACTAATTGAAATTTTTGTAAGTATTTAAAAGTTGCGAATATTTAGGGGAGTTTTGAATTTCATTTTAAAATTGAATTTTTATTAAGCTTCAAAATTTGGATGTTTTTTAATTATTGTTGTTCTACAGTGCGGGGAAATATTTTACTCGAGCAAGAAGTTATGTTTGGCCTATAATTTTTTCCGGAGAAATACCTCGATTAATAATTTTTTCCCGGTTTTGGAGGGTTGATCAATTTTTTAAGATACATTTGAAGTTTTATTATGAAAGAATATTGAAAAGTAGTGGGACCCGTTAAATGCATCAGGTCACTAGAATCAAAGGGTCAAATGTTATAATTGATTGAAATCCAAGTTTTTATTACTTAAGTTTGAAACTATCTTATACTCCAATTTATCAGCGTATCTGAAATTTATCGAGGTTAGCCAAGGTCACGTGCAGTTCACATGTGTTTTGGTTAACTATCGACTTGAAACTCTATATAAAGTTAGGTAATATCATCCTAAAAATGTTTAAATTGGACTCATAAAAACTTATTGAGTAGTTTGAGCAGCGTAGTTCNTCCGGAGAAATACCTCGATTAATAATTTTTTCCCGGTTTTGGAGGGTTGATCAATTTTTTAAGATACATTTGAAATTTTATTATGAAAGAATATTGAAAAGTAGTGGGACCCATTAAATGCATCAGGTCACTAGAATCAAAGGGTCAAATGTTATAATTGATTGAAATCCAAGTTTTTATTACTTAAGTTTGAAACTATCTTATACTCCAATTTATCAGCGTATCTGAATTTTATCGAGGTTAGCCAAGGTCACATGCAGTTCTACATGTGTTTTGGTTAACTATCGACTTGAAACTCTATATATAGGTAGGTAATATCATCCTAAAAATGTTTAAATTGGACTCATAAAAACTTATTGAGTAGTTTGAGCAGCGTAGTTCACTTAAGTGTAATCTGGTATTTCAAAATAAATCACATTCGGTAAATAAAATTTTTTTTGGCCCATTGTAGCATTGTAGATTGAATTATTTACCACCATGCAAAGTTTCATTTCAATCTAACCTAAACACGCTAGACGTTTTCTTTGTGCCTACTTCTTTGAAGAAAAGCCATCATTATTAAGGGAGCTAGAGATGTTAGAATGATTTTTGAATTATTCATTATTTTTATTGTTGTTGTAGGTTTTGCATCACGTCTCCTTATACATTACATTAGTAAAAAATATTCAAATTTTGAAGCTTACTGAAAAATTATTTTTCAATACATATTTTAAAATAAAATTCAAAACTCCCCTAGATATTCGTTGTTCTAAATATTTGTAAAGTTTCATTGGAAATTGGGAAGATTTAAAGAAGTAAGAATTGTTTGGAATTACTAAAAGAACTCATGGAAAATTTCGTTTAGTGAAGTCAGTTTTTTTGACGAGATAAAAAAACAGTCATTTATATTCACAGTCTAGCTTAAGTATCTATTGGCTACTAATGTCTGTCACAAGGCTGTGCACTTGTGCAAACCCAAAATTCAATTTATATTGCCACAACAGAACAGAAGGCTCGGATCAATTGAGATTATTTAATCTGAAATAAACTGTTGATATTCGTTGCCATCAGATTCAGGATATTTCTATGACTACTCACTGATTCTTATGGAAGATAGTGGAGGTTGAAAATTCTTTTGAACTTATTCGTCAGGTCCTACCAAATNATCTTCCAGCGCTACCCTACGTCGTCGATACCTTGTATAAATTTTTGTATAGGTGTGGGTTCGATTTAGCATCCTTTCAAAAATTGGCCTTATTTGTAATTGTTCTAAATTTTGTATAACTTCTCAACATTTTTACATTTCCTCCTACCATATTTAGTATTTTATATCTCTAAATTTGTTTCTAATGCTTGAATACGCTGCTACCCCTTCTGAAGTTTAGTTTACCTTTCAGTTAAATGTTGATTTAAGACTCTCTATTTGTGAATAGTAGGTTGAAAACATATGTTGGATAGGTCTGCATATTATGCTGCAAGTTCACTTTGGGACGACTGCATTACAATTTTGAATTTAGACAGTTGGAATGGGTTAATTGTTTAGTTGGGCAAGTTGAGTGTGACGATTTTAGAAACAATTAACCCTGGATCTACTCAAAAAATACTGTCACTGACACAACTATTCTACATAAAATTTACCCAACCTCTTCTATTGTTTCCTCTAATTTTTCTGGAGCCATCTGTCTGTCACTGTTCTTCAAATGTAGTAGTTCCTTTTCAAGACTTTCTGCCACTGTAAAGTAAAACGACTTGCATAAAAACAGTACGATAGAATCATAATGCCCAGTTTTTTCTTGGTCGGTTAGTCGTAACCGGTGGTTAAGAAAAATAATAATCAAATAAACAATTGAACACTTCAGTCAAAGAAATGCCACTTTCAGATTTGTTGATTTTAAAAATACAAATTTGTTGGTATCCATGACGAGACAGTAAAATCTGCTTATTGAAGACTTTATTAGAACTCTAACATACGAATTCCATAAATTAACATTATTAAATAATTGTTTTAAAATTTTAATTTTTTTTATACAAACTTATTAGTTGAAACTAAATTTTTTTTTTGATTTCTTATTCTTCCACACTTTCTTTCGATTTTCTTCATTCTTTCTTTTCAACCTTGGATTACTTTCTAAACTACTACATACTGGACGGGTCAGGTCGACTTTGAAAAAGTAAAAGACGGGATGGGTCGACTTTCTAAAAGTCAAAATACGGGACATGTCTACTTTTAAAAATCAAAAGACAGGACGGGGTGGCTCGACTTTGAAAAAGTAAAAAGACGGGGCAAGACAAGTCTAATTTGTAAAAGTCAAAATACGGGATGAGATGGGTAGACTTTGAAAAAGTCAAAACACGGGAAAGGACTAGTAGACTTTGAAAAAGTCAAAAGACTGGACGGGTCGACATGAAAAAGTGAAAAGGTGACTGGACGGGTCGTCTTTGGAAAAGTCAAAAAGACGAAACGTGTCTATTTTGAAAAATCAAAAGACGGAACGGAACCGGTCGACTTTTAAAAAATCAAGACGGGACTGGGTGGCTCGACTGTGGGAATGCAGGGAGCAATGGGGGAATGAGCGGGAGGGAAGAAGGTAGAACCGAGAGAGGCGAGGGAAGCAACTGGAGGAATGCGGGAAGCAACGGGAGTCCCGTGGAAATGCATGGAAAGGTTGTGGGAAGCAGCTGGAGTGTTGCGGGAATAAACAGAAGAGCTGTAGGGTTGCAAAAGATGTCTGTAGGATTGCACAGGAGGGCTATGGGAATGCATGGAGGGATGCAGGAATTCACGGGAGTGTTGTGGAATGTGACAGGGGGATGCGGGAATGCGCGGGAGGGTTTTGCGAAGCAACTGGCGGGCTGTGGAAATGCATAAGAAGGATGTGAGAAGTAGCGGGAGGGACGCGGAAATGAACGGGTAGGCTGTGGGAGTGCATGGATGGATGCGGGAATGCACGGTAAAGATGCGGGAATGAACGGGAGCGTTGTGGCANTAGGCTGTGGGAGTGCATGGATGGATGCGGGAATGCACGGTAAAGATGCGGGAATGAACGGGAGCGTTGTGGCATGTGAGAGGGAGTTGAGGGAATGTGGTGAAGGGATGGGGGAAGCAACGTGTGAGCTGTATAAATGCGTGGGTAGGATGTGGGAAGCAGCGGAAGGGATGTGGGAATGAACGGGAGAACTGTGATTAAGCAGGGGGAGCTGAGGGATTGCATGGAGGGATGCGACAATTCTCGACAGTGTTGTGGAATGTGATGTGTCGGAATGATGGAAACAACGGCGAGGATGTGGGAATGAACTAGGTGTATGCGAGAAGCATCAGGAAGATTTAGAAAGGAACGGGCGAAATGCGAAGGGCATTGGAGGAATGCAGGATTAATGGCGAGTGATGTGGAATTGAGGGGGAGAGAGGTGGAAGGCAACTGGAGAGATGTGGGAATGGACGGGGGAGACGCGGGAAGCAACGNGGAATTGAGGGGGAGAGAGGTGGAAGGCAACTGGAGAGATGTGGGAATGGACGGGGGAGACGCGGGAAGCAACGGGATAGTTGTGGGAATGAATGGGATACATGGGATGTACCGGAAAAGAGATCAGGCAACGTCAAAGCCACGATAGGATACTTTATCTAGACACGGGTCCTAGCAGGTATGATGGGATAAAATCCTATCATGCGGGGACTTATCGAGTCTTTTTATAACGGCCTGTGCNGGGTCCTAGCAGGTATGATGGGATAAAATCCTATCATGCGGGGACTTATCGAGTCTTTTTATAACGGCCTGTGCCGTCTTAAAAGACGGGCAAAAGGACCGGTTGACTCTGAAAAAGTCGAAAGACGGGACGGGACGGGTCGAGTTTGCAAAAGGCAAAATACTAGATGGGACAGGCAGACTTTGAAAAAGTCAAAACACCGGACAGGATGCGTCGACTTTGAAAAGCCAAAATATGGGACGGGACTGGTCGACTTAGAAAAAGTCAGAAGGTTAGACGGGAAGTGTCGAGTTTGAATAATTCAAAAGACGGGAAGAAGGAAGACGGATTTGAAAATGGAATGACTAGACAGGTGACTTGAAAAACCATAAGACGGGATGAGTCGGCTTTGAAAATGTCAAAAGACAGGACGGGACCTGTTGACTATTAAAAAATCAAAAAACGGTATGGAGTGGGTCGACTTTGTAAGAGTGGACGGGACGGGTCGACTTTGAAACAGACAAAAGACAGGACGGGCCGACTTTCAAAAAGTAAAAAAACGGGACTGGATAGTTTTGAAAAAGTCTAAATACGGATACAATTTTTTAATTTTTCAATATCGACCCGACTTTTTCTAAGTAAAACTGTCCCGCCCAGTTTTATGACTTTTTCAAAGTCAACTCGACTCGTCCCGTCTTTTGACTTTTACAAAGTTAAGCCACCCTGTCCCGACTTGACTTTTTAATAGTCGACAATCCCCCGTCTCTTCTTTTGAACCCGTTGTCTTTTGACTTTTTCCAAGTCGACTCGTCCCGTCTTTTCATTTCTCAAATCACCCGTCTAGTCTTTTCACTTTCTCAAAGTCGCCTTCCTCCTTCCCGTTTTTTGAATTTTTCAAACTCGACATTTCCCGTCTAGTTTTCTGACTTTTTCAAAGTCGACGCTTCTCGTCCGGTCTTTTGACTTTTGAAAAGTCGACCCGTCCCGCCCCATCTTTCGACTTTTTCAAAGTCGAGCCGTCCCTACACGCCTTTTGACTTTTTCAAAGTCCGTCCCGTCACATCTTTTAACTCTTTCAAAGTCGACCCACCCCGTCCCGTCTTCATTTTTTAAAAGTCGACCCTTCCCGGCCCGTCTTCTGATTTTTTAAAAGTCGACTGGTCCCGCCCCGTCTTTTGATTTTTTAAAGTAGACCTGTCCCTTCTCTCGACTTTTTTAAAGACGACCCGTCCAGTCACCTTTTCACTTTTTCAAGTCAACCCGTTTCGCCACGTCTTTTAAATTTACAAATTCGACCTGTCCCTTCCTGTTTTTTGACCTTTTCAAAGTTGACATGTCCCGTCTCGTCTTTTGCCTTTTCCAAAGTCGACCCGTCCTGTCTTGTTTTTTGACTTTTCAAAGTTGACCCGTCCTTTCCCGTCTTTTGACTTTTTCAAAGTCGATCCGTCCCGTCTCGTCTTCTGACTTTTTCAAAGTCGACTCGTCCCGTCTTCTCTTTTGGTTTTTTCAAAATCGACCTATCCTGTCCCGTTGTTTGACTTTTTCAAAATCAGTCCCGTTCCCTCTTTTGACTTTTTTTTAAGTCAAGCCACCCAGTCCCGTCTTGATTTTTTAAAAGTCGACCGGTCCCGTTCCGTTTTTTGATTTTTCAAAATGGACACGTTCCGGATTTTGACTTTTTCAAAGATGACCCATCCAGCCACCTTTTCATTTTTTCAAGTAGACCCGTCCAGTCTTTTGACTTTTTCAAAGTCTACTCGTCCCTTCCAGCGTTTTGACTTTTTCAAAGTCTACCCATCCCGTCCCGTCTTTTGACTTTTTCAAAGTTGACCTGTCCTGTCTCGTCTTTTAACTTTTTCAAAGTCGACCCACCCCGTCCTGTCTTTTGATTTTTAAAAGTAGACCCGTCCCGTCTTTTACTTTTTCAAAGTCGACCCGACCCGTCCAGTATGTAGTAGTTTAGAAAGTAATTCAAGGTTGAAAAGAAAGAATGAAGAAAATCGAAAAAAAAATGTGGAAGAATAAAAAATCAAAAACAAAATTTAAATAGTTTCAACTAATAAGTTTGTATAAGAAAAAATTAGCATTTTTGAACAATTATTTAATAATGTTAATTTATGGAATTCGTATGTTAGAGTTATAATAACGTCTTCAATAAGCAGATTTTACTGTCTCGTCATGGATACCAACAAATTTGTAATTTTAAAATCAACAAATCTGAAAGTGGCATTTCTTTGACTGAAGTCTTCAATTATACTTTAATTTATGAGAATCGTGGAATTAACTTAAATCGTTGATTAATTGACAGAGNTATGAGAATCGTGGAATTAACTTAAATCGTTGATTAATTGACAGAGTAATACAGGACGATTGGTATCATTCACAATTTGCTAGGCCGATCAGTTAATTATCGATAATTTAATTTGAAGTTGAGACTATTTCAATTAACCGGCGGTTAACTAAACGACAATTGTAAAACTGGCAACAAGAGTCGTACGGTTTCGAAAGTATGGCCTGATTGTGTTTAGTATTTCTCTGGTTCCTGTTTTAAACGTAGCTTCCAGGAGAACATATTCGTAGCCCAAAGCACCCAGAATTTCCGAAATCATCCAATCTTTTGACAACTTTTCCCAGGGGAGGATATTCATGCCATCGATCGTTCCTACCAGAAGCCAAAACGCGCTTATACGCAATTTGCGTTTTTCTAAGTCTGTAATAATTTTTCTTGAAATCTCATCCCATTCGTTGTTCAATTCAGGATCTTCTAGGGAAGAATCCAATTCATCCAACAGACGACCAAAGAACGCCCTTCCTTCTGTAAAAGTGATAATATATAATAAAATTTAAATAATTTACAGGTTTACAGCCGGTACAAAGTACAAAATTACCAAATTATAGAATTGATTACAAAATGATTACAAACTAAAAGAAATTGTTTACTTGCCAAAATACAAAATAGAGCAAGCTAAATATCATATTACCTGTCAGGGATGTATACAGAAAATTTAGAAAATTTGAAATGCAAACGAAACTTCGTGTTCTGGCAATAATTTCAGAGAGTTCAAAATTTTTTAATTTGATGTCACCAAACCGAGTTTAAAAAGTCAATGACAAATCAAAAGTGAATGAAGGTGAATGAAGGCTTGCCGACCCCTATGGTATAACAGATGGTAAATTTGGCAACGTTTGGCGTGATCAATTTAGTAATAACCGAAAAGCGAACCAAAACTATACAAGGTAAAAATTGTGAAAACTGAACCGAACCAGATGAAGTCGAAAAATTGAGAAAATCTTACCGTACTAAACGGAAGAAAGGCGAAAAATTATGAAAACCGAACCGAACCGACAAACATCCCAAAACGTGAAAAACCGAAGCGGGCGACATTCCAAAAATGGGAAAATCGGACTTAACTCTTGCCACATGATTGAACTCTGTATCTCTTTTCTCCTCCAAGATTTTTGAACCTAGCCACCCTCCATTAGGTAAAAATTTCGTGTCACATGACGTAGTGGAACAAATTTTCAGGGGAAAAAAAATCTTATTGAAATAACAAAAAAAAGTCAAATTGAAAGTAATTAAAGTTGAAATTTGAAAGAAAGAATTAACTATTTTTATTGACTTTTTGAATTCTATCCTAGTGAATCTTACCCAATTAGTTGACTTGTCAGATTTTTAATTACCTTGTGATAGGCTTTGCAAGTAAAAAATTTTTTTTGTTTAATTTTATTTTGTCTCTTGTAATTTTGTACAATGACAAAACAATTTCGGAATTTTTGAATAATTTTGATCACTTGTTTGCACCAGAAAATTTTGAGTCCTCTAGTTTTGGAAAAGTAGAATTTCTCAATTTAATTCCCCCGGGTAGTTCTTATTTCAAATNAAATTTTGAGTCCTCTAGTTTTGGAAAAGTAGAATTTCTCAATTTAATTCCCCCGGGTAGTTCTTATTTCAAATACTCTAAAAGGTGGTGAGTTATATCGAGGTGTAAAGTTAATATTTTAAATCATGAAATACGCACACGAGCAAGAAAACTTTTCCAACGGTGGAACCAGCCACATACTTAACTGAACGTGGATAACAGCTGAANACGCACACGAGCAAGAAAACTTTTCCAACGGTGGAACCAGCCACATACTTAACTGAACGTGGATAACAGCTGAAAGTGGATAACTAGATTGTTTTAGCAACAAGCTGTAGGCAATTGGACATAGTTTTTGTCGTTAAAATGTAAAATGAGCATCCGTAACATATGAACACGAACATCCGTAATCACAAAATCAAAAGGTGAGAATGCGTCTTGCAAAAATACGACCTGGAAAATACTGCCGGCAAAACACGGTCTGGAAATTACTGCTTATGGTAAGTATGGCCTTTGGAACATAGTCTTAACAAAATACGCCCCATTCAAAACCCTTTCCATTATTTTTTTATGTATTATTTTAGATTTTCTTCAGGTTTAAGATTAGGTTTTTTTTTAGATTTTTTTTTGTTAGGTAAAGTAAGTAGAGCAAGCTTCGGGATGAAGTTAGCTCTTTTATAACTATTTTATGCAGTATTTTTATACGCCGTGTTTTCCATAGGCCGTATTGTCCAGCCCGTATTTTCCCGGCCGTATTTCCTCTACCGTATTTTCGTAGGCNCCGTGTTTTCCATAGGCCGTATTGTCCAGCCCGTATTTTCCCGGCCGTATTTCCTCTACCGTATTTTCGTAGGCCGTATTTACATAGAACCGTTCCTTATGTATTTAAATATTTATTTGCGGTGAATTGTAAATATGATTTATTATTAAGCATAGTCAGCCTTAGTCTTAACCGATAACTTGTTACNTTATTTGCGGTGAATTGTAAATATGATTTATTATTAAGCATAGTCAGCCTTAGTCTTAACCGATAACTTGTTACAGAACGATAGCGAAAGTAATTACAGAGCAGACGCTCAAAATAAGATATTTCACCTTCAGTGAAATAAGACTTAAATTAACTTGATGCCTTCGGATGGGAAAAATACGAATTGACAGAAATGAGTTGAAATTAGCGATGGAGAAATATCTTTGACCAATTCGGAATGAAAAAATTACGAATTGGTGTCAAATTATGACAGAAATTTTGTAGAATAGTAAAATAAAAAGACTCTACGAACCTAGGCATTATGTAAACGGTGTGTTACAATGTACACACGACAATTTGCAAGGGTACAATTGCGAATCAGTGTCAAATTACGTCAAATATTTTGTTAATTTTGTGAATAAAGAAATGCCCGAACCTGTGTATATGGAAATTTCAAAATTACAACGCTATACCTGGAAACAAAATTTTGATTGAAAAAAAGAGTATTCAAAAATAGTATTAAAACCAACTAAATCCTGTATATGGAAGTACCTTGTATAAGTGCTTCTGTAGATGGTAACGATATTTCATCAGCATACCGGGAGGGAGAGTCTAGAGAGCACTTTGGTGGATATGAAGAAAAGAAAAATTTAGGAAATTCTTCTCCATCACAACAATAAAAAAATAAAACTAGGCACACTATTACCTTCATAGTGATTAAGAACTAAATTTCAATTTGAAACTTTGTGGACAAATTAAACAGTTGGAATACAAGTAGACGATTATATAATGAGATAAGATTAGGTAATTTTCGAAGTTGATTTCAGCTAGTATAATTGACATGGTTATTATAGATACTACTAACACCAATTTATTATAAATTCGCTAATTGAAATTGATTCTTTGACATTGTTTGATGGATAATCTTGAGAAATGAGTTTTGTGGGTGGCAGCTACTGATACTAGGACAATGCTTAAATTACAAATCCCAAGGTTTAAATAAAAAGCAACGTTTAAAGTAATATTATCACAACCTTTAACAATGCCATACTAACATTCGAATACGCGGTAGTGTGTTTGCATATCACTATTGTTTCAAGTATTCACTGGCGTTCTAGCTGAGTAAAGTATCATTTATGGATAATATGTGCTGATTATGTTGATAAATAATAGGGAATAATTAAGCATAGCTGATTTACACAAGGGATAAAGAAGCATCGACTCATATTACCTTTAAGGCTTCCTTGTTTCTGAAAAGAAACACAA
>NIPM01000910.1:2350-21809 GCA_002738285.1 Holacanthella duospinosa | reverse complement strand
ATTGGTCGGATGTTCTGCAGCCTTGATACTCCAGACCCGATTTCTAGGTCGAATTTTCACATTGCTTTACCCCATAGTTTACAATCTCACAACTGAATACGCGATTTGATTAAATTTGGGTCGATCAAATGCAATTGAGGAAATAAACTTTAACACATTTTATCAGTACCCTGTATTTAACAAGTTGTTTTATTTTTTTTTTAATAATTTTTAAATTACTATTTACGTCTTGCCGCAAAAATACATCAAAGGAAATGAACCTCTTTTCAACTTACAGGCGTATCCTTCAATGCAGTCGATATCTTCGCTACATGCAAGATGTGCAGGAGTTGATCTCACTTCAGATGGTCGGCGACAACGCCCTTCGACGCAAGAACGTCCGGGTTTACATCCAAGACTTATTCCACTGCTGTCACCACATGGAGCTTTCCCATTGACAAGACACTCCCCTTTTACCACATCCATACTGTATGTTGGCTCGTCCATGATTGGTGTATTTGGGACTTTGCATTGACATTGCCTTCCTTTGCATCTTAAAAAAACTGAATTTCTCGCTTGGTTGTTACTGTAAATACAATCTCCATCGAATTGACAAGATCGGCTAATGCCACCGCCACTGACGGCTATCACTGCACACATGATCAATCCCACTACGTATTTCATTATTTCCTGCATTAAATTTTTTTAATTAGTGGTATGAATTTATTTCTTTTGTGAGTGGATTATATATTTGTGTTTATTAATACAATTGGCAACTATTTGAGAATTTATATTTCTGAAATGTAATTGAAAATAATCCTTCAAGTAAGATTTACATTTCAAGATTTCGACTGTTTTCAAAAACTCTTCCATTTGAATTTATTTTTCATTAGTTTCGTTCAAAAAGTAAAGTATTGCAGGTATTTGACACTTTTCAACTAAAGATGTTGAATTCATCCACTAATGCAGACAATGCTGTTATGATCCATTGATAAATATTTATACTTACCGTAAAACATGTATGACTAGAACTAAAATTCCACTTTTTGAAATTTACAAATATATGTTATATATTTCAAATGCAAAATTTTTGTAAATAATGTTGTTGAATGTGCCACAAAATTTTCTAATGTAAACTAAATAAATTGAATTGAGTATAAATTCATTTTGATGTATAAATTATTATTTGTAATTATAATTTGATGTATAAATTTATTGAGGGTATTCCCTTTTCGTTTTGAAAGGCATTTGGTAGTAAGGAAAGTGGGGAAATGAATCGCAGACAGAGACATGGTCGCGAAAGCCATTGTTTTCTCTAAATCCTGAGGTGCGTGTATACTACCAGGTGGCAGCTAAATGTCATTTACATAGTCCAAAAATACGGAGATTAGGTTTTGCTAGAGGCAAGACACCGGTAGAATTTAGTTTGGATAATAAATTTAAAAGCAATATTTTAAGTGCAATTTATTATTTTTTTAAATAGTTGTTCATATAGCAGAATTCGTTGTCCTATGCTTTTTAACGCCGGGATGTCGCTGGAGAGCGGAAAATGCAAGAACAATATAGACTATCATGTACCCGTTTAGACTAAAGTTTGTAATACTATGACATATATATTGTTAGACACAAAAAGTCTGTGAGGTAAGGAAGGTAAAATACATTAGCAGGCTCAACCTATACGTATACTACACATAGGTTTTTTTTAAACAGACGTATTATATTATATTAGTAATTGCACAATTTTCTGTAAATTATTAAATACATGGGAGAAATTTTTTTTGCATAATGTTAATGGTCCTAAATATAAACTGTACAAAAAATGTTCAAATATTACCGTGTCGGAAAAAGGCTGCAGAAATTTAGCTTCAGTTGTGAATCCTTTATGAATAAAAAAATGGAGAAGAATCTCTCTCTTATAGTCGTTTCATAAGTGAACAACTTTTAATTCTACTTAGCATGAACTGCTTTTAACTCTACTCAAACAACACCGAGTGACTAATTAATATGATCTAATGTAAACAATCGAATGTCTAATTTTTTTAAATTAGCATCAATTATATATTCATTATTTTGGTAACGTTACTCATAACCCAGAAAATACTGGAATCCTCATCATTGCACTGTAATTAAATTTTAATTGACATTTACTTGGTGCAAAATTAAATGACTTTCTTTGATATTTTGACATTAATGGCTAGTTTTTTACATAGAATTCTTTTCGTATACAAATGACTTACAAGTAATTTTTAAGTCAACTGGAGAATACCTGCACAACCATTCAATACAATTTTTTTTGACAATTGAGCTTGTTAGCCAAAGACCTTCCTATCTCATTTTAACCAATTTACTATCCATGACGCCAACTTAAAACAAAGTTCACTAAATGTCGGCACTCCAAAGTTTAGCTCTAGCTCACCAAATTTGAAATGAAAATTGCTGATGCTTTTAATTTAGGAGTAATCAAATATGTTAAGTTAAATATGCATACTGTAGAATTTTTTTCTGAAATTAAAAAATATACTAAAATGGATTAGAGTTGATTTTAGATATTCAGTTCAAAAAACATTATAAAACAGATGAAAGATTTTTGGGATTTGTATAAACTGATTCGCCACGCTTAAAAGTAGCGAATTAGGTTAAACATTTTCAATGGCAGCTCAGCAAACATAGGTTATAATGTCATACGTTCGGCACATAACAATTGAAAATGCAACAGGCTTAAAGGCAATTTATTTCTGCTTTAAGTTGAAATTATAGATAATTATTCAAAAACTGAAATTTTAAGAAGTCAAAATTATTGTTATTATAAACATTTATAGTAGGTTCATTTGTTTTGTATCGTTTGCGATCCAAACATAGCGGTTACAAAAATTTGAAATTATTTTGTACCGAGTATGGACTGATTTTTGACCACTCAGCAATGATTTTTTTGTGGGGAAGACGATTGTCAAGGTCAATAGCATCGTCTTATATCGATGTGTCATATTATAACAAATTATTCGCCAATGCTAAATGCATTCGATCAAACCAGTAAATAAAAAATTTCGATTTGTAACTAATATGGTATTCTAAAGGAATTATATGCCGAAACAAACAGTCTTCATGGATCCCATGTTTATCTAAACTAGGTTTGTTTGTAAGTACTATAAACAAAAACACCACAGCTTCATTATTAGTATGGCTTTATTATTATGTAACAGATTCTGTACTTTTATCTCCAACAGTATGTATACACACAATTTTTTGTAAAAAAATTTTCTGAACAATTAATTTTTACAAATTTGAATTTCACAGTTTAGCTATCACAAATTGAGGGTGTGGTTGCATATTGACATTTATTACAATTTGACAAGTCTATGTTGCATTTTTAAAATATTTAAATCCATCTTTCTGTAACTGCAATAACTTGAGTCCTAGCTGGGAAGGAGTTATAATTCTTATACATTGCACCTCAATAAACTTAAATTGATATGAACAAACTAAAATCTATAATCTGAGTGCTCTATAGTAACTTGCGTCTCAACTTTGTCGTTCTTCTATGCTATGCTTAATGAAAATTTGTCAACTTTGGCGGACTAAAACGGTCAACTTTTTGAGGGGAGAAGTTGTAATTTCTTTCGAGCAAATTCTGTACACATNCATAATTGGTAGTGCGTTAGGTTCGGGAAACTTATGGAGTGGGATCATACCCCAACAGAAACCATATTTTTGTGTCCCTATCTCAATCACAAAGTGGCGGGTCCCCCCAACCACAAACCGAAGCGTCTCTTATCGCAGTGGGAATTGTACCACGCTCACTTCCTCTTTACTCCACCACTCATTCTCATACTCCACATCACCTTATTGAACTATTGAGTGAAATATTGGTAAAGATACTAGCTGTAATTTTAACTTGTAATATTGAAATTTTTAAATACTAATCATTTTGTTAATTTGAATCCGCTGAACATGAAAAAATAAAATTCTAATGGCACTGCTTCATTTTCCTCCATTTTCTAACCAGTAATTTTTTAGTTTTCAGCCATTTGAGTAATTTACTTCAGTGTATAGCTATATGCACCATGAAATCATCCGTACGATATCAAATCTTGATCATGATAAATCAAATCTTGATCATGTATGACTGCTAAGAATGAATGTGATCAAGACATCCATTGTAATGTTCCGTTGCTGTGATCTGGAGATTGTGACCAGAAAGATGATAGCTCGTTCCAAAACTTAAGCAAGTCTTTCTGCTTACCTAAAAATTATATTTATCCGCTTTTGGTAAAAATTAAATGTTTCATGAGTATTAAAGGAATCACATTAGGAATAGCGGCCTCTGCGCACTTAGCAAGCCCGATAGGCAAACTTATACAATTGTTATGGTTAGTCACGTCTGAATCTTAGTCCACCTTGTGTTACACCAGGGAATCTGTATGTTAATCAATATTTTATTCAATATTCTGCAATCGACAGGATTTTCAGCACTCTTGATTTTCTATATGCCGGAATTCAAACACGCCAGAAATTCCATTGGTCGGATGTTCTGCAGCCTTGATACTCCAGACCCGATTTCTAGGTCGAATTTTCACATTGCTTTACCCCATAGTTTACAATCTCACAACTGAATACGCGATTTGATTAAATTTGGGTCGATCAAATGCAATTGAGGAAATAAACTTTAACACATTTTATCAGTACCCTGTATTTAACAAGTTGTTTTATTTTTTTTTTAATAATTTTTAAATTACTATTTACGTCTTGCCGCAAAAATACATCAAAGGAAATGAACCTCTTTTCAACTTACAGGCGTATCCTTCAATGCAGTCGATATCTTCGCTACATGCAAGATGTGCAGGAGTTGATCTCACTTCAGATGGTCGGCGACAACGCCCTTCGACGCAAGAACGTCCGGGTTTACATCCAAGACTTATTCCACTGCTGTCACCACATGGAGCTTTCCCATTGACAAGACACTCCCCTTTTACCACATCCATACTGTATGTTGGCTCGTCCATGATTGGTGTATTTGGGACTTTGCATTGACATTGCCTTCCTTTGCATCTTAAAAAAACTGAATTTCTCGCTTGGTTGTTACTGTAAATACAATCTCCATCGAATTGACAAGATCGGCTAATGCCACCGCCACTGACGGCTATCACTGCACACATGATCAATCCCACTACGTATTTCATTATTTCCTGCATTAAATTTTTTTAATTAGTGGTATGAATTTATTTCTTTTGTGAGTGGATTATATATTTGTGTTTATTAATACAATTGGCAACTATTTGAGAATTTATATTTCTGAAATGTAATTGAAAATAATCCTTCAAGTAAGATTTACATTTCAAGATTTCGACTGTTTTCAAAAACTCTTCCATTTGAATTTATTTTTCATTAGTTTCGTTCAAAAAGTAAAGTATTGCAGGTATTTGACACTTTTCAACTAAAGATGTTGAATTCATCCACTAATGCAGACAATGCTGTTATGATCCATTGATAAATATTTATACTTACCGTAAAACATGTATGACTAGAACTAAAATTCCACTTTTTGAAATTTACAAATATATGTTATATATTTCAAATGCAAAATTTTTGTAAATAATGTTGTTGAATGTGCCACAAAATTTTCTAATGTAAACTAAATAAATTGAATTGAGTATAAATTCATTTTGATGTATAAATTATTATTTGTAATTATAATTTGATGTATAAATTTATTGAGGGTATTCCCTTTTCGTTTTGAAAGGCATTTGGTAGTAAGGAAAGTGGGGAAATGAATCGCAGACAGAGACATGGTCGCGAAAGCCATTGTTTTCTCTAAATCCTGAGGTGCGTGTATACTACCAGGTGGCAGCTAAATGTCATTTACATAGTCCAAAAATACGGAGATTAGGTTTTGCTAGAGGCAAGACACCGGTAGAATTTAGTTTGGATAATAAATTTAAAAGCAATATTTTAAGTGCAATTTATTATTTTTTTAAATAGTTGTTCATATAGCAGAATTCGTTGTCCTATGCTTTTTAACGCCGGGATGTCGCTGGAGAGCGGAAAATGCAAGAACAATATAGACTATCATGTACCCGTTTAGACTAAAGTTTGTAATACTATGACATATATATTGTTAGACACAAAAAGTCTGTGAGGTAAGGAAGGTAAAATACATTAGCAGGCTCAACCTATACGTATACTACACATAGGTTTTTTTTAAACAGACGTATTATATTATATTAGTAATTGCACAATTTTCTGTAAATTATTAAATACATGGGAGAAATTTTTTTTGCATAATGTTAATGGTCCTAAATATAAACTGTACAAAAAATGTTCAAATATTACCGTGTCGGAAAAAGGCTGCAGAAATTTAGCTTCAGTTGTGAATCCTTTATGAATAAAAAAATGGAGAAGAATCTCTCTCTTATAGTCCTTTCATAAGTGAACAACTTTTAATTCTACTTAGCATGAACTGCTTTTAACTCTACTCAAACAACACCGAGTGACTAATTAAATGATCTAATGTAAACAATCGAATGTCTAATTTTTTTAAATTAGCATCAATTATATATTCATTATTTTGGTAACGTTACTCATAACCCAGAAAATACTGGAATCCTCATCATTGCACAGTAATTAAATTTTAATTGACATTTACTTGGTGCAAAATTAAATGACTTTCTTTGATATTTTGACATTAATGGCTAGTTTTTTACATAGAATTCTTTTCGTATACAAATGACTTACAAGTAATTTTTAAGTCAACTGGAGAATACCTGCACAACCATTCAATACAATTTTTTTTGACAATTGAGCTTGTTAGCCAAAGACCTTCCTATCTCATTTTAACCAATTTACTATCCATGACGCCAACTTAAAACAAAGTTCACTAAATGTCGGCACTCCAAAGTTTAGCTCTAGCTCACCAAATTTGAAATGAAAATTGCTGATGCTTTTAATTTAGGAGTAATCAAATATGTTAAGTTAAATATGCATACTGTAGAATTTTTTTCTGAAATTAAAAAATATATTAAAATGCATTAGAGTTGATTTTAGATATTCAGTTGAAAAAACATTATAAAACAGATGAAAGATTTTTGGGATTTGTATAAACTGATTCGCCACGCTTAAAAGTAGCGAATTAGGTTAAACATTTTCAATGGCAGCTCAGCAAACATAGGTTATAATGTCATACGTTCGGCACATAACAATTGAAAATGCAACAGGCTTAAAGGCAATTTATTTCTGCTTTAAGTTGAAATTATAGATAATTATTCAAAAACTGAAATTTTAAGAAGTCAAAATTATTGTTATTATAAACATTTATAGTAGGTTCATTTGTTTTGTATCGTTTGCGATCCAAACATAGCGGTTACAAAAATTTGAAATTATTTTGTACCGAGTATGGACTGATTTTTGACCACTCAGCAATGATTTTTTTGTGGGGAAGACGATTGTCAAGGTCAATAGCATCGTCTTATATCGATGTGTCATATTATAACAAATTATTCGCCAATGCTAAATGCATTCGATCAAACCAGTAAATAAAAAATTTCGATTTGTAACTAATATGGTATTCTAAAGGAATTATATGCCGAAACAAACAGTCTTCATGGATCCCATGTTTATCTAAACTAGGTTTGTTTGTAAGTACTATAAACAAAAACACCACAGCTTCATTATTAGTATGGCTTTATTATTATGTAACAGATTCTGTACTTTTATCTCCAACAGTATGTATACACACAATTTTTTGTAAAAAAATTTTCTGAACAATTAATTTTTACAAATTTGAATTTCACAGTTTAGCTATCACAAATTGAGGGTGTGGTTGCATATTGACATTTATTACAATTTGACAAGTCTATGTTGCATTTTTAAAATATTTAAATCCATCTTTCTGTAACTGCAATAACTTGAGTCCTAGCTGGGAAGGAGTTATAATTCTTATACATTGCACCTCAATAAACTTAAATTGATATGAACAAACTAAAATCTATAATCTGAGTGCTCTATAGTAACTTGCGTCTCAACTTTGTCGTTCTTCTATGCTATGCTTAATGAAAATTTGTCAACTTTGGCGGACTAAAACGGTCAACTTTTTGAGGGGAGAAGTTGTAATTTCTTTCGAGCAAATTCTGTACACATTGATTGATTGAATGTGTGTTGTTTGTGCTTGCATATCTTTGATAATACTTCAGTTCGCCCTTTGGAAAGTACTACCAATAATCGATACCACCCTTGAAGATTTTAATACCAAAATGTACATGGAAAATTGTTAATTTTGCAGTTTTTCTGTAAAGGTAATGTTATAATTATTATGAACCGTCGTTTCTGAGTCATTGTCAAAGATGTGAGATTTTATTCGCGCCTTTCCACCATTATAGAATCACTACGATTGAATTTTGCAAAAGCGGCCGCACAAATTGATTAAAAAGTTGTTTCGTTCAAGGTTTTGCATGCTGGGTGATTTGAAAATTGGAGTTGTGAAATGAAGGTACATGTTTCGCCAATCATACGGTTTGTTTTCACTAATTTAAACCTATAATTTCTATCTACTTAATAGCCTTCCACAATTGGCTTTACCTTTATTGAACTAGCTCCAAACTTTTTGTGTATAAAATCTAGAGTTCGTTTCCTTTGAGAAACTGAAACATTGTTTGATATTTGTTCCAATTAAATGTATTTCTAACGGTCCCACAAACAATGAGCCCTTAGTGTTAGTAAAGTGCTAGTGGCCCGTTCCATAACACTTTAAGGCACAAATAATGAAAATCGGAGTGTACCCTATCCCTTTACTTTACCTTCTACTAAGGGAACACTAAACTTTCGTTTAGTGTATAAATAATGGCAAGTGTTAGTATACACTACCACTTTATCTTTAAGTTTTTGCTAAAAATGTTAGGGAGGTCTAGACGAGCCTGTGCTCCCACTTTAGCCAACAGTGAAATGTCTTTGGAACAATATAGAAATTTCCTGCAATTTCCTGCTTAGGCAGGAACCTAACAACTTAACAAACAATTTAACCTAATGACCTAAGTTAAACGCTAAATCAAATACATAGTGCTAATACTATCAATGGACGATGCTTTCGTGGGTTATAAGACTATATTCTTTGGCCCATTAGCTTATGGTAGTAGCCCTATTTGTTAATGTTAGACTTTTAACTTAGATCGTTGGGACAGGACAGGGATTTACTTTTACCTTAAAGCATCTTACAACCAAACAGAACGTTTAAAGTTTGCCTGTTTAGCAATTCCGAGTGTCGGCTCATGATCATGAAGTTTCGGTGCTGGGATCGATGCTGAAATCGAGTATCTTGAAACATTGATAAGTATTTACCTTTCTGCCTGCGGCGACTACTGAAATTTGGAGTAGTGTGTATAATTGTGTCCAATACCTCTGACCCATTGAAATCTTCTCCAGGAGCAAACAAATCACCATCCTTGAATTCTCCAATTATTTCCGGAACAGTATTCGGTCCTTAAATTTAGTAAAAATACACAATCATTCTGCTCACTTTTACTTTCTTGGCAAACATACGCGGATTAAGAACCTAACAGCCTAACAAGTACGGAAACTAAATTGTTATTAGAAGTTTATTAGTTATTAGAATAACAATTTTATTAGAAGTTTAGCAGTTTATACGATTGGATCATTTCGAATATGTATAAAATAATGATAAATTTTTGATTCAACTACCGTTTAACCTTGCAATAACTTTTTCTTACTTCTAGCACTGTCTGATGCAGTGCAACACTCTAAATTTCTGACGCATTTTTCATAAAAACTTTCTCCATATGGTACTTAATTCTGGTGGACCCTGTAGTAATTTTACATGTGGTTTGCATTAATAGGTTGTTTCGTTCAGGGTTTTGCATGCAGCGTGATCTGAAAATTGGAGTTGTGAAATGAAGGTACATGTTGCGCCAACCATACGGTTTGTTCTCACTAATTTAAACCTATAATTTCTATCTACTTAATAGCCTTCCAAAATTGGCCTTACCTTTATTGGACGAGCTCTAAACTTTTTGTGTATAAAATCTAGAGTGTTCGTTTCCTTTGAGAAACTGAAACATTGTTTGATATTTGTTCCAATTAAATGTATTCCTAAGTTCTTAGGTTACGTTTTTAGTTAGAAAATAAGTGGTAATTTAATATGTGCTCTGCATTAAACTGACGTAGCAGTTATTTTCATGAATCAGCTGTACCATCTTCTGATAGCTGTCCTAGATTACAAATTTACTTATTGCAGTGCCGCTGTGGTTATTGATTCTTCACTTCTAGAGGTCACCAAATCTAGCATAGTGTCAAGAAAGATACCTGTCCGACTGAGCTGGAATTCNGTCAAGAAAGATACCTGTCCGACTGAGCTGGAATTCAGAATGCATGTAAATTATAACCTTCTGAGCAATGTCTAAATGGTAATCAACCAACCAATCAACCAAATGCAGACCACTTGTACATATTGACTTTCTACAGAATGATTCAAATCTTGAAGAGACTCAAGATTTTATGACTTCATGTGTGACTTCTAGAGGTCACCAAACTCAGCAAGGAGTCAAGAGAAGCACCAGGTAGAATGAGATCGAGGCAACAGCGTCGATCACCCAGAGGGAGAAGAGTTAAATTCATGTCAACTTTGAGGACCTCTGGAGGTCACAGATCAATGATTAGACGGTTGAGTCCCATCCAGATATTTTTCAGAAGGGGTGAGAAGGATTCTTTATCCCCCAGACGATTAGATGTGAGGAGAGAAAGGTATCAAAATTTCAGAAAATAGTACTAAAAAGTTGGTAAAAGTGTAAAAAGTTTCTTAAACTCTACTAGGTAATAAAACGATTCAAAAGGTTTTTCGAATATTCAATTTTTTTTTTAATTTTCTATAAGATAGGAGTTATTGCACAGATTTTTCCCTTAAATAAGGAATAATCCAGTGAGACTGATGATCTATAAAATATAATCCATTTTGTACTGTGAATAGAAAAAATTTCAAAAATGTTTTATGTGACTCTCTAGCAACTTATATCGAGATGAGTTTGGAACTTGTTAAGGATTCAACCAAAATTTAAAAAAATGCTAGAATCTAGGTTTTAGGTTTATAACCCATGAAAAGATGCATTAGATTCGAAAAAGGTTTTCATAATCAGCATGATGTTCGATGAAACGAATAAACGCTAACGCACAAGTTCGTATTCAATGTTCGTTGACAACATAAAGCTCAAAAATCTACTTTCATCAGGTTACACCATAACTCATAATTTTTTATTTTATAATAAACGAAATGTTGTTATAAAAGGTGTTCAAATAAGGCGGAAATCTGGGACTAGAGTTTTAAAAACTCTCACAAATTAGGGTCTGTCGACAATTTTTAACGTAAGAAAATTTGACGAAACTTTTGTAGTAACGGTTTTCAGTAGCTTGGGTAGTTCATAATTATGTCAAAAAGTCTGACATATAAATTTTTGATTCTCCACAATGTAATTTCTCAAAAATTTCGCCTTCTTTTGTTAAAAATAAACAAAATAATAATTGCATGCAAATTTTTTTACACATTCAAAGCCATCTCTGGCGTTTAAATGTCGAATGACATGACTTCATGAAATTTTTTTTATTTTCACAAAGTTACGAGTTATACTATAACCTAATGAAACTGTTTGTTTTTAGTTTCTTGTTGTCAAAAAATTTTATCCTAAAATTACTACTGTGTTAGCACGTTTTTTGCACCTATTCTCGCCCTGCTGAGCACTGACTCCGGAGTCACTCTAAAATTTTAAGGAGTTGGAGCTAGTGACTCCAGACTGATTGAAGTGATCCTGGAGTCGGAGTCGATGTCTCCGGAATCACTGACTCCGATTCTAGACCAGCCCGGCGTCATGGAGAACGCTAATTAATATACATGAAAAAAAAATGCTTGTTAGTTTATTGAATTTGCTTTTCTTATGATAACCAGTTATACTACTATTACGAGCAACAACATAACTACTAGACAAGTTGACTAGGAACTATATGATTTCTTATTCTTCTACCCTATAACCTTAGGACTTATGTAAAAGTTTTTATAGTTATAAATATTTCCTTCATGTTAGACCGCCAATTTCATGTAAGCCATACCTATAGCTCAAATTAATTTTTGCCACATTTTGCAAAAAAGTCTTGCTGTTTGACGTCACCAGTGCAATCTGTGCATCCATGTAGACTCATTAAAAACCTCGGCAAGAAACACTGCTTGTTGCAATAAAACTTGTTGCTATAAAAAGTTATGAATGTTGAAACACTGCATACAGCATTGCTGTAGTGTATTATAACTCGTTGAGATTAAACCAGATAGTTTAAGAAATTTTAAGTTTTAAGTATATTCCAGATGATATCTTTAAAAGCAAAGTCTTATATAGATGGATGTTGAATATATGCTCTTTAGTCATGAAACTGATTTTGTAATAATGTTCAATAGTAGTACCAATCCAACGTTCAACTACATAGCTTCAATAGAGCTAAAAGTATCACGCAGTAATAACCTGTTTGACATGGCACACTAATACCTGTTTTTAGTAACTCAATATTCATTTTATTCTGGTCGACTATTAACTAATTCAATTCGTACTTAGTCTGTGCAGAAGGGACAAAGAAGAAATGGACTTCTTGAGGAAATTGGTAACTTATATGTTAAAAAAATTACCCTGTAGCATAGTAATAAAATTAAAATTCATTATCACAGGAAAATTTGTGAAAGTTTGCATACAATATGTATAAAACTTACAATTCTTTTTTGAAAAACTAATGCAAAATTTTGGACAAGTACATTTCATCAAATAAACTTATTTCGACATGACTCTAGTAATTTCATTGAATGACAATTTTGAATCAGTTCCATTAGCCAGTTATCACAATTATCGTAATTTGTCATCCATTATTAACCTTGTTATCCCGAAATTGAAATGTTGTCCACTATACATATTCCAAAAGCCGACCAATTCATTTTTTATTGTTCATTCAAAAGTTATATTAAAAAATATTTAGTTTATTGGATTTATTGCGGTGAAATAAAATGGATAAATATAGTTTATGTAGATTTAAATAGACCACATGACTTGATAAATTCTAGTTTCACTGGAAATTCTATTAGTTGGAATTATATTCTAGTTATGAGTGAAATATTATATATTTCCGTTTTTTTAAATGTGGTATTATTTTTGTTGAACAATGGAGAAATTTATTGGTATTTATATTTTGAGTTTGGATATAGTATCTTCAGAAACAAAAATAGGAACTAACTGATTAATGAATTTTTATACTGATGAAAACGTTTCTTCTGTAATTTACTAAACAAATTAACTCTAAGTGTACTGGATTTAAACATAATTTGTCTTTTTAGTTTAAAAGAGGTGAATCACGCGTGAAGGAGCTTGAACAGGAAGCAAAAAAGTAAGTAAGCAGGTTCGGTTTTAGAATAAAGCTATTATAAATTTCGTTTTTTTTTGTAAAACTAACACTTTCATTCGAATTTCCACTGCCCCTACAAATTTATGATTCATAAAATATTTTGCAATTAGAGAAACTTTATTCTATTATAATGGATACGTATTCGTATTGAAAGATAATTTTTTTTACAGAAAGCTGTTATTATAAATATGTTCCGTTTATTTTCATATGTAAACCATCGGTTCTAATGACACTTTTTGCATGATTACTAAAAGTTTATGTTATGTCAAGTAACTAGCCACAATCTACTCTAGTTGCAAAGTCATATAGCACCAATGCAATTTGACCCAAATGTAATTAACCCTATAGGTAATTGCCCCTAAACTATAAAATATTAGTCTATGGATTTTACTATGCATGCATAACAATTATGTACTTCGTTGTTTCAAAGCATGATCGTGAAAAATTTTAAGAATAGAAAATAGAGTCATGACTGATCCTCAGTGAGTCACGACTGAATTATTGGGAGTCGACTGAGTCAGAATCACGACTCTGTGTTCTGAGTCTCATTATGCGAAATCTAAAAAATTGTATAAACCAAACTTATATTTAAAAATTAAAAATTCTTAAGTCAATTTACATTGTACATTACTAAGTTGAAAACATTACACATCGCGCACAATTCAGCGTTTTACGTTTGATACTTTTAATATTCTTTTAAAGTTCTAGTATATTTTGAAATAGAGTAAACTTTTATTTGGAACAGATACAGTAATAAGTAGTTTAGTGAATAAAATAATTTTATGTATATTTCTGAATTTACTTGGGGCTTTTTCCCACAGGGTTATTGAGGCTAATTACATGGAACCGTTTGCAATATGTATGCAAATCTCGTCTGTAAAAATTTCAAACTATTCTCACTCCATTTCCCGCGGGTTATACGAAATTTTATCTTAGATATTTGTTGCGGGCTATACAAGAGGGGGTTATCTGAATTATAAAATTCAATGCGCATGACTTTTTTGAATTTTTGTTGTTCACATATGCAAAATTTCAGGTTATCTCAGAGTGCAGGTAATGCGCTTAATTTCTGCGTATGTTAAATCTGGGGGTTACACGTGAGAGCATTTAATCGGCGAGAGAATTGGGTAATACAAATATATTACGTATTCAAATTTTGACAAATCTAAATTCAACAAAATTGTACGATTTGACACTTCAACTACTTTTATTTTGATTTAATATAAAATATATTTGGAGACTAGAATTCTCACTTAAATTCTTAGTCAACTAAAATTCTATCCATTTTTTAGTTTTGTTCATGCACACTAGCACATAATCATTGTCAACTTCATTTTAATATAATCTTTTCTTTCTAAAAAGCAGAACATTGTCGCAAATTTTTACAAAAGCTATTTTTAGCCACTAAAAAATAATGTAAATAGGACAAGTAAAAAGCCCCAAGAATCTATATGTAGTGAATTGTTTGTAATGTTTAAGGAAGTATCTGCTAATAAGTGATGTAACTTCAAATGAATAGTTTTCAGCAAGTTCCAACAATGTAATTGAGTTTTAGTATTGCTAAACTCAGTAGCTTGTTTAGCACTGACAATAAAAACGTGAAGAAAGATTGGAAATGTCCAATACGAAAATTGGAACCTGCATTTGGGCATTTTACTTTGCTTTTTTAGTAGAGCGTAGCTTATTTTAGACTTTATTTCCCTTCAATTTCAAGAAACTGACAAGAAACCAAACTCAGGAGTGGAAGTGTTAAAAAATTTATTTTTAATTCACACGAATATTTTCTAACAATTTGTGAAATATATTTTCATAATATTGCATCATGCACTAAAATATATGGTGACGTGGCTAATTTCAAATCCAAATAAAAATCTTAGGTCGACCGCTTTTATCATTTTGAACATTTGTAATTTTATTTCGATGTATCCATCTATTTTCCAAAGCATATTATATTTATAATTATATTTATTTTCAACAACCTACTCTCCACTTACCCGTAACGGTTATTTCCTTAATCTTAACAATAATGTGTGACTATTAACAGCTGATGTGACGCAGTTTTGATAATTTTACTATTTTTTCTCAGTGCAATCATTGCCGCAGAGAAGACAATTGAGAAGGATATCAGAAAATTGGTCGAGGAAGAAAAAAGTGAGTTTGCACAAGCGCGCGAAAGCGTTCGCTCGAAAGAAAATGAACTCAAAACAACTGTGGAAGGCTACGTAGATGCAGGGAAGGCAGAAGCGAAACAAGCCGCAGTATCACTGGCTACAAAAGAGCATGATTTGGAGCAAAAAATGAAAGAAATGGTTAGTACAGAGAAACATAAAGTGGAAGAGTCAGCCGGAGCTTTTGTATCACAAGGAAATAAAATTACTGAAAATGTAAAACAAGTCGCTGCATCAGGAGAAGAACGGTTGGAACAATATGAAAAAGATTTTTCAAAACAGGAAATTGAGAAGAAAGCAAACGAGGCTTTAGATTATGGAAAAGAACAATACGCAGAAACGTCAAGACAGTTGGAAACTGAAGGCAAGCAATTAGCAGAAAATTTGAAAGATTCCTACGACACACAAAAAGCAGAATACAAAGATGAGACACATGCATGAGGTTGTATATTATTCCATCAAGTATTACTCCATGTTACCCTGCTACGAAGAGTGACATCGTTGGGTAAAGCTCGCAGTATGTACTTTTAGCAATAGCATCAGATTCAAAATATCAGTAAAATATGGTTGGAAAAGTATTTTCCAAGTTTGCAAATAAGCACTAGACTTCAATTTCTAAATTCAATCAAAAACTTGTTTTATAGAGTGTGCAGAGTTCAAATTATACAGGGATATTTGAAAGTAGGTACAGAATTTGAAAATTTGTACCTCTTTATTCAGATAAAATACCGGTCTCGGTTTTGACTCATTGGAAAGCCGAATACAAAGAAGAAATATTGGACACAATTGCATAGTTCAAGGTTCATCAATACTAGGAGTAATTTATGCTCAAACGAAAAAATTTTAATAATTTAAAATTTTAACATTAAACTTGACATATGGAAGTTTTGGAAATATATCTAGAATTATTTAATCGACATCGATTTGGGTGCATTAAAAAGTTCTGATACAGATTGCTTGAATTTAGGATAAAGCCTCCATGGTAATCATAAGGCTAAATTTAAAATTTTTAATTTGATAATAAATAGACCTTAATAACTCTGATTACCAGCCTTTTTGATTGTGACGAATATTTCTTCTTAGTATTCCAGGTTCCCAGTCTGTTTTGATTGTGACCAATATTTTTTTTTGACATTCATCTTTCCAATGAATCAAAAATGAGACTCCTGTCAACCCAGTAAAGAGCTACAAATTTTCAAAATTGCGGAGCTACTTTCAAATGACCCTGTATTATGTATTCTTAACTGAAAACCTGTTATCAGCATAATGAACGAATATTAGTTAACTTTTGTTTCAATATGTTAAATAAATCACATATTTTTTAGGCAATCTGAATTAATTCAATCTTCTTTCGCCAGCCTAGCCTTAAAATCCTGTAATAAAATTGTTAAATAAAATATAGTTAAGTGTGTACGTAAATTCATAGAAGACTATTCGTAAACAGGTAAAAACATAAATAGGAATAAGGGAAATCAGGAGAATTCAGAACATGAGATTACCTTAACAATAGAGAAATGGAGAAAGCATGTGGGGGTAAGAATATGGTAAAAAATGGATGAGGTCGTGAAGCGAGACCAAAATCCATTTCCCGCCAACATCCATATTCATTTTAACTAAATACTTGTATAAGTTTTACTCTTATTCAATCGAAATATTAGCAGTATGGAGATTCATATTTCCCAACATTGTGCATACAACAACATAAATTTTCATTTTTATACGTAGCAGTCTACCAAGATATATAGTTTGCGTCATCGACTTCTTCTTAGTGGTTTGTTCCAGTGGCGGCCAATTCAATGGCTAGTTTAAAATTCGACATAAGAATGTAGTAAATTTTCTCAATGAAGTCGTAAATTGTTAGAAAATTTTTATTTACTTTGCCCAATGAGACTGAAACTCAATTAACGCAGAAATGTGCTAGAAATTTTATGTACTGGATTTAAGTAATTTATGCCAAACCAAAACACTTTTGCCAATATAAAAACAAAGTAATTAAAAGTTTGTGCACGATAATGTTCTTAAGGCAAATAAGAAAGCTAGAATGAATTCTTTGACTTTTTTTTAATTTCCGTATTCAGTAGAAAATAACCTTACAGGAATCAAACCGAAAAGACCTTTTTGTGGTGAACAGTTGTGCTCCACCATTTCCAATTTGACACATATTTAGTCACCTCTTCCTACCTACCAACACAACTAGCCTATGGACCTGGTGAAACAAGCTTCAAAGCCAAGAGCTAGTTCAGTTGAAGGGATCAAAATACTATACCAAAATCAGTCAAAATTTTACTCAATTTAATCTTGCGGGAGTTTAGGAGAAAATCATGGAAGCGTTCGACTCTACTTGAAATGGAAATTTATCATTAGTACATAACCGTATTCAGTCTTAAGCAAATTTTCATCACGCAATACTTTTCTACTTCGACGTAGCTTAATTTATAGTAAAATATTTGGATATAATGAAAAAATTTATTGAAATGTAGGGTCTGTTCACTATACGGATATAATGAACTCCGGCTATACTGAACTAATCCTGCCGGCACCCGGGTTCACAATAACCGAACTTTACTGTAATTGCATTTTTTGAAGCACTGTTGAATACAATTTCTTTACAAATCTGTTATACTTAAAAATTTTTCCATTTCTTCCAACTCTTCCATTAAAATACTGACAAGTGCGTGATCGAGTTCAATAAATAGGTATAGAGAACACTTTTGGGCCTTACAATTTGAGGATCAAGACACCTCCACGGATAATTTTTGACAACTAGGTCTTCTGGTAAATTTTTTCTTGACATGGGAATATTGATTTTGCAATAAATCATTCCATCGTACGACGATAGAACTTGAATCAGAGAATTAAAATTATTGGAATTAATTATTATGTCAAACTGTACAAGTCAACGCTGAAACGCCCAAGTCGTTTGTGTCTGCGAATCACTACTTATTATTTTTTAAATAATTTACAACACTTGCTATGAGGAAATTTATGTGGCATAACAACAGAAACATAATGCAACAGGATTTCTGTTGCCAACATCTAAATTTCTGTTGTGCACACGACAGAATTCCTGTTGCATTTGCGTCAGGATTTCTATTGTATTTGCGTCAGGATTTCTGTTGTGTACACGACAGAATTTCTGTTGTATTTGCGTTAGGATTTCTGTTGTATTTGCGTCAGGATTTCTGTTGTGTACACGACAGAATTCCTGTTGTATTTGCGTCAGGATTTCTGTTGTGTACACGACAAAATTCCTTTCGTATTTGCGTCAGGATTTCTGTTGTATTTACGACGCAATTTCNCTTTCGTATTTGCGTCAGGATTTCTGTTGTATTTACGACGCAATTTCTGATGTGTTTGCGTCAGGATTTCTGTTGTATTTGCATCAGGATTTTGGTTGTATTTGCGTCAGGATTTCTGTTGTATATGCGACAGAATTTTTTCAACTCCTGCAACACGTAAAAAATCTGAGAAAGGGAGTTTGCTGCCGCGCGGCTTGTTTTTAGTTTGAAGTAAACTTGAAACTTACACCACTACACATCGAAATCGAATTACAGATTTTAATAAAAATCTAAATTCAACGCTTCTAAAAATTCTAACAATCAGAATCGAAGTAGACAATAGCCATTTAAAATAGAAATGTAAGTCGAAATCGATGATTTTAAAGAATCACAAAATCTAAACCATATTTCATACTTTTAAATAGTTTAGAAATAAATCCATGATTTTAAGTTTCTCAAAATCGAAATCCATAACATTTCAGGCCATCGAAATTGAATTATACTAAGATCTGGAGGTAAGTTTCAAGCATGTATAATAAAACGGAGTTTTCTTAAGATAGATAAAATTTTATACTTTAAAAAAATTAAAATTCATAATTTTGAGGTGCT
>NIPM01000909.1:0-38349 GCA_002738285.1 Holacanthella duospinosa | reverse complement strand
GTTGGAATTACAACTAGAGAGTATTATTCAGGAACTTAATATAAAGGGTCATATGAATGGTATTCAGCAGCTAACTGAAAGATGGAGCGATTAATAAAAGTAGAAGGTTTATATATATAAACTACAAAGTTTCATCTTTTTTATCTCATAATAAATTTTTTCCTTTACCTCTTTGGGTGAAACGGCGTAATANAAACTACAAAGTTTCATCTTTTTTATCTCATAATAAATTTTTTCCTTTACCTCTTTGGGTGAAACGGCGTAATAATTATCTAAAGAGACAGAAGATTCTTCTATTTGTTCGCTGACTTACATAAATAATCAAGCTAAAAAATCTGAATCCTTGCATTTAAACCTTTATTAGGTAACTCTGGTTCTTTTCTGCTCTGATTATTTAATTATCAATAAGTTAGCTTTAACTACTAAAGTGGATTTCAAACATAGCATTGAATAAAAATACTTTAGTGCTTTCTGCGATTAAATGTTTTAACAATCACATCTATGATTTCCTGTTGATATTTTTATACCCTTTGAAGCCACTTGTATTTCTACATGAGAGTTTGATTTTGTAAAAAGCCATATTATATCATAAAAGCATAATATTACCATAAAACTATATTATTTTAAATTTTGTAATAGCTTAACTATCAAAAATACGATTTCACAACAGATTTTAGGCATATGACTATAGAGAAGCTCTGATTTGGCGTTAAAAAGCTATTTTAGGTCACACTTTTACAGAAAATTTGTGTCTAAAACAAAATACAAATATAAAAGGATAGCAACAAACTTTTCTACAAAAAATGAAATACCTCTCATTAGTTTTTGGAGCAATCTCAGCATTTTCAGCTTTATAGGAAAAGGAAAAAGAGATGAAACTTATTATTGTCAAGAAAGACCAGAATGTTTGATAGCCAACAATGAAAGGTTTGGAAGATCTTACGATTGATCCAGACCTTTTTGGGTCCAAAAAGAACGTAGAGAAAATAATTGGGATTGTTATGATAGAAAATGCCCGGACTGGACCGTTGATATCGATGTAGAATGTAGAAATAGAGATTTCGGATCAGGCCTATTTGCTGACACCAAAAGACAACAGCTTCATAAGCTGACTTCAAGAAGAAAATTTCAAAAACACCAAGAAATGACACAAGAAGAACATAAACACAACAGAAGGGTTTATTAAAGGTCTAGAGTATAATACTTTTGATGTGCTCACACATCCTCAAGAAAGGGTTATCGGAAAACATATCCCGCCACATAAACTCATTCAAATATTCTTTTTTGTGTCCTCTATCAAGGCCCTTCATCCTTTTCATCCAATCTTTTGCTTATTCCAATAAGATTCTATGTTCTGGGTGTGGTAACCAAATACTGGATCCACAAAGTTTTCTTTGTGGTTTATAAACCTGTATTCATATCCCAAGTTCTGGATCCCGGGGTATGCAGCCCTGCCATCAGACACGATTATACTTCCTGGGTGGCACACTCTCTGGATGATAGGAAGGATGGTGGCTACATCCCTCCTCTCCACATACTCCATGTATCCATGGGCTGGGGTGTAGCGCTATCTACAACCCCAAAAACCCTCCTCTCCTCCCCTGGGCTTCTTCCTCTGTGATATTTCGGCTTGTAGGAGAACATCGATTTATCAACCTGGCAGATGATCCACTCTCCACCAAGTCTCACGGGGTTGACTTTAAAGTACCTCTTACAGATCTTCCTGAGGATACACAGGAAAGATACTATTGTCCCTTTGGATAGTCCTGTATCCTCACAGATTCTGACCACGGGGGTCTCAACGGACCACAGGTATATCCCGAGAAGCAGTGGCCTTAGATCGCACGAGAATTCTGAGAAGAGAGAACCTGTTCTGAGTGATTTTGTCTCTTGAACTTTAAAAATGATATTACATCGTTGGCCAGTATGTTGACCATAAAGTTCATAAAAAAGCCACTTGTAATTTTCAGGGTTGGAAAAACTTTTTTTTTACCCTTGGGTAGCAGATCTAAAAGCTAACCCCTCGGGGTCAGCTTTTAGACCTGATCCTAGATTTCTGTAAAAGCTCTACAAGATGTTTTGTCAATGGCGACACTAGAAGACCTTCTACTGATAAATCTAGGAAATGTTGGACTAAAAACAGAAACGGAAGCTGGAATTGTTATGATAAGAGAAATGGAATATGTGACGACAATCAAATTGATATCAGTGCAAGATGTAGATGATTTTAATTAAAATCTCGCTATTTTTAACTCCGATTGATATAAACAAATTTTTCGATGAAAAATATTCAGTAAAATTTCCGGTTTTTGTCCAATCTTGCTAAAGATGCCACGCCCAAGAAACCGTTATATAAGGTTTATTTTCGAAACAAAGTCCAAACATAAAAAGGCAATGAATGAATAATAAATGGAATACATCATTCTACTTCAGAGCTATAAACTTGTAGCATCATTTGAATCAAGAAGCGGTCGATACAGCGCTTCAAAACAAGATCAACCTTATTATTGTCAAGATAATCCAAGATGTCTGATTACCAGTAATCTTGTTTATGGTTATTCAACTGATAAATCACGAAAATGTTGGGTACAGAATAATGATAAACACCAAGGTTGGGATTGTTATGATCGTAGAAAAGACACTGGAAAATGTGATGATTGGGCTATTGATATTGAAAAAAATTGCTGATTTTGAATTAAACGTTGTTATTTACAATTTCATAGATTAGCCCACAATTGTAGATGAACGCTTTACCATGTGAAGAGCTAAAAGCTATTGGTCAAAAATGGCTTTTAAAATCCACTGAAAATTTTTTGAAAATAGAATCGAATTTTCATGAGTAAGGTGGGCCTAATAAAATATATTTTATCAGCAGAGCTGTATATGGCACTTTATTCCCTTTTTGATAACGGCCCAAATCATCATATACACACATTTGTAATCTTAACTTATTGAAGAATGGTACACCCAAGTAAGTGTTATCTGTAGAAAACAAATATAAATTCTAGGATGGTTTATTTTTAGAATGGCTCTTTTATTTGTTTACCCGATGAAACACACTTTCAAAGAAAATACAAAATCTAATTTTATAATGTTTTTAAAGCAGAAAATAGGCATCTCTTTTTTAAAAGTGAGAAACATCAAAGCCTTGCTATTTCTGCTACAGTTAAATATTGTTATTTAGTAATATTTAACACCCTTAGTGAGTACAGAATTGCATCAACTACAAGGAGTAAAATCACAAAAAGTCTTGTGATAAATATAGCTCAACTAGTATCAAAATTTATTGATGAGAATATAAAAATATCGCTGTTTAAATAGAGAAATTAATAAGCCTAAGAGTTCATTAATAGCTCTGCCCATTGATTGGTGCCGGTCTGGTGTTGATGTATCTATTGAGGGATGAAAACGTGATCACACTCGAAATGAACACAAGCCACTTACCCCAGAAACTATTACAAATCTTAAGTTTTACAATCAAAAGTGTTAGAATAAACCTAAATATAGCTGGGAAAGTTCAGCCCCAGGGGCTACTTTGCCATATGGCAGTCCATAACATTGAAAGCATAAATAGATGACCATCTTTACAATAAATAACACCTTTTTTATTAAAAGATAACAAAAAGGATAAAAGAAGGTAGCATAGCTTAATTTTTCTATACAATGAAGTATTTCTCAGTTTTACTTAGCTCTACCCTTGCAACACATATAGGAGATCAACCTTATTATTGCCAAAAGAATCCTAGGTGTTTTATCGCCAACAATCTTGACTATGGAATCTCTACTGACAAATCGCGAAAATGCTGGGTACAAAACAACGACAAAGGCCAAGGCTGGGATTGTTATGATCGTAGAAGCGATACCGGTAAATGTGATGTCTGCGCCATTGACATCGAGAAAAATTGCTGATTTGATTAAATCTTTTCTTGTTTACAAAAGGACTTCCAGTTTTGGAGCTCACAATTACATCACGATGTAAAACTTGAATCAAGATTATTATTGATAAGCCTTATTTAGATTCTAGCCTGGCTAAAAAACAAGGTTGTTCGAGATACGAAATAAATATAAAAGGGCTGACTGCCTCGCTGAGAAAAGAGTCATGAAATTGATTTCTAATGTAATGTTTGGCACGATGCTTAGCTTAGATACTCCAAAGCCAGAGCCTAAAGCGCCCTATTATTGCGGCTATAACCCAAAATGTTTGATAGCCGGGAATCCATATTATGGCTATTCCTACGATAAGTCCAGAAAGTGTTGGGTCAAGAACAAAGTCCAAGGATGGGATTGCTACGACCGCAGAAAGGATACTGGGAAGTGTGATACTTGGGCCATCGATATCGACGTTAGTTGCAAGGAATATCACAAGTGACTTTAATAAAACACCTTTTTATTCCTGTTTTGTAAGGTGAGCAAATAAGTTATTTTGAAAATTGCCTGCTTGAGATGCAAATAAGATAAAAACGAAAACTGGAATAAATAACGCCAACTTTTTGATCGAATAGAACGTGACAATTAAAGAGGTGCTTCTTGCCAACCATTATCAGAGCCATGTTGGGTTCTAAGACGAAATTTCAGTAAATTCGGAGATTTTACTAAACAGAACTATTAAAAGTTAGACTATTTATCATGGAATAAGTTTGATCATCAACATAAAATTACTCTATTTAGAAAAACAAATATAAACACTAATAAATTACGCATTCACGAACCATCGTTTAAACGACACATAAGGCGAAACTATCGAGCTTTAAAGGCTTATTTCAACTATCTGAATTCAGTATTCGAATGGACAACTGGTAATGGCCCATGGCAATAACTTGTTTTCAATAAAACTAGCCTAAAAAGGAAAAGAAAAAAATAACCAAAAGCAAGCATAAACATATAAAAAGCAAAAACAAACCCGAAATTTATTAGAATGATAGATCATAGCCTGCTCTTTATCGTTGGCCTTTCGTGTTGTTTCACCATCTTTATAGTGTGTCTAATCACAACCATAGCTTATTATATCAAAGTAATCCCTCCATCACTCAATTAATAGAAAAAGAACAAACACATAGACACTTCCCGGCTGACAGCGAAGAAACTAGAAACATCAAAGATAGATAAATGCATCGGGATCGAAGGAGATAAGCTGGATAGTTGGGACAATTACATCACGTTGATTAACTCGAAAAACTCCCGTGGCCTATTCGACTTCAAATCGATTGGCCAGAACAAGATCATTCCTTACCCAAGTTAGATTAAATTATCTGTTTTATATGTGACATTGGCTTTTTGTCCAGTTTTCCGGCTCTTTTAACCAAATGTGGACTCTAGGGCAACCATTCATTATATGGAACTTTATTTTTTATATAAATCAAGAGGCGATTTATGACTTTTAGAAAGCTGTTGGTCCAATAACCCCCATAGCAAATCCATCGAAGTAGAAAATGCAATATTTTATAACCTGAAGTTTGTCATATCTTTTGAGTATTTTTGAATCGCCATAAAAGGTTGATCCCTTTGTTTTTGCAGAAACAGGAAATGACTATTTAAATCATTGAGTTTTATATATGATCCGAGACATAGGAACAAAAATTAATTCTATTCATCTTAGTAAATTGTTTTTCTAGTGTCTATCTGCCGGTTTAAGTGTTTATTTTTGCGTAAATCAAGTTTTAAGAAACTTTTCGAATTAACTACACTAAGAAGTTCCGATTAATATGAATCAATAACATGTCCATAAAAATATAATATGTATAATTTAGTAGAATCTTTAAGTTATAATTCTTTGCTAGCTTTTGTATTTGAAAAAGATTTAAAACATCAAGATCGACAGAGTATAACATTGCAAGCAAAACTGTACTCAATAGTAGTAAACCTAAATGATTATAATATTGTATATAAAATTATTCGACCTTACACAAGGTTACCAAGAGAAAATATCTGGATTTTAACCAAAATAGTTTTTAACTGCTTTTTAGGGAGATCACGTTAACTTATTTCTGATAAAAATCAATTTTTTAGTTGATTGACTCTGATTTTTTCTCTCAAAAAGTGATATAAGAACATTGGATCTTCAATACGAAGATGAAAAATTGTATTGCAAAAAGAACATATTAGTCTATCCTATTTTATTATCAGAGAATAGGAAACTGCGAAATAGTAAGCCAAAACCGACTGACAAGGTTTTTTAAAGATTGTTCCGTTAAAAACTAGAACATTGAACATTTTGTTTCTGCGTATTTGGTCAATACAACGGAATAAAAATTATAAAGATGTTAAATTTAATGACTTTTTTGTTTTTTAAAACATTGAAATTGTACATTTGTTTATTTCAATTACTGTATTTTGGAGTTAAAAGACGACGATTTTCTCTTTTAACGAATAAAAACACTTTTCAAGAATCATAAAACATGTTTGGTTCAATAAATATAAGCATATTATTGCAACAAAGATATTTCCAGCAATCTAGGTTTTAAATTATTTGGTTTATATGAAGTAAGCACTTTATTATTTCGGACATCAGTCATCTTTTATATATTACATAACTAACAAAACATAAGATCTATTTGGTGTAAGACTAAAAGAGTTCTAAAAACAATTTTATAATAGTAACAGATAGAAGAAAATTTTTCTTGAAGATCTGAATTTTTGCTTCTTAAAATAGCAAAAATTTTCTCTTGAAACAGATAAAACGAAAACAAAGATTTGCCTATAAATAAAGATCAAAAATATGCTCAAATTTTAAAAAAATTACAAAATGGAAAACTATAATGGGTACATCAGCAACGAAAAAGACGCAATATTAATAATCCAAGCAGTAATGGAAGGAAAGCTAAGAGCAACAATTAGCAGATTAGATTCAAATGAACGACTTCATATTAAAAATCGTAGTATATTTGTATGGGAAGAACGAAAAAGTGAATTAGAGAGATGGCTACAAATGGAAAGCTTCAAGGGTAAAACAAAATTGTTTAACTTTCATTAACAGAGATGAATCTTTCTATACAAAATTGAGATATCGCTTCTTCTTGTATGGTAGGAGATTTAATTTAGTCAATTATGTCTTTGAAGACTAATTACCTCAAAATACACTGCCCGTCAAAATTGATTCAGTGTTTAGAAAATTCGAACTTAAATGGTAATTCATGAATGAGTAAGACTTCGAGCAAGCCAATACTCATATGGTAGATAGATACAGCCTTTGTCTATAACATTAAAAATATTATAGATATATTTAAATATTGATAGAGATATGATTGCTCAAAGTTGAAAGTAGGTGATTTAGTGTTTTGTCGAATTTTTTAAAATTACAAAATTTTCATTTTAAAACATTTTAAAATACCGCAAAAGTCTTCACTTTTATTTCAAATCCTTAGCAGAATGTATTAGGGCTTATTTGGTATTACAAGAAGAATATTGAAGAAAATTGAAAAAGAATTAACGAACTTGCTTTAAATGGAAAATGTTCAAGAAAAATAGCTGGAATTGTTTGAGTTTCACAAGCAATAGTGTCCAGAGTAATAAATAGAGTTGAAAAAATACTCCAGAGCCTATAATAGGTCATCCTCGGGTATTAGATAAGTATGATGAAAAATATATTGGAAGATTAGCAACAAGTGGTAAATGCTCCACCTCTACAGAAATACAGCAAGAACTCAAGACCTATGCAGGAATATCCACCTCTTCGAGTACTATACTGCGCACATTAAAACGTAGCAACATCGTATCTAGATACAAAAAGAAATACCCACAATTAAAAAAAATCTAATCATCGAGCTAGATCAGAATTTGAAAAAACACACAGAAATTTGGAAAATAAGGACTGGGATATGGTTATATGGTCAGATGAGACTAAAGTAAATCTAGAGGGATCTGATGGAAGTGATAGAACTTTCAGAAAAATCGGGGAACCACTCAGAGATCACAATATTACTCAATCAAAAAAATTCGGTGGTGGATCAATTATGGTTTGGGATGTATGTTTTCATCAGGTGTTGGATATCTTTGTAAAATTGATGGCAGTGTTAATGCTGAGATATATATGAGTATTGTGGATGACGAGCTGATGTATATATTTGACTTGTATGACTTTGACAAATCTAAAATTGACTTTCAAAATGACAATGCGTCCTCTCATACCGCTTCAAGTATAAAAAATGGTTCAAAAGAAACGAAATAAAGGTAATGAGATTGCCTGCACAATCTCCTGACCTTAACCCAATTGAGCATCTATGGGATCATATGAAAAGAGATCTAAAAATTCGACCACCATGTAAAGACAAAGATGAAATTTGGGAGAGAATTCAAGATCTATGGAACAATATTTCAAATGAAGTATGTCTTAAGCTTATTAGTTCAATGCCTAGAAGACTCGAACAGATCAGAAAAACCAAGGGCGGGCACACAATCTACTGGTTTTTCATTTTTTAAAAAATTCGACAAAACACTGAATCACCTACTTTCAACTTTGAGTAATCATATCTCTATTAATATTTAAAATTATCTATAATATTTGGATATGTTATAGAAAAAGGCTGTATTTATCTACCATATGAGTATTAGCTTGCTTGAAGTCTTACTCATTCATGAATTACCATTTAAGTTCGAATTTCCCAAACACTGAATCACTTTTGACGGGCAGTGTAGAAAAATTATTTATAACTATAAAATTATCTGTTAATGGATTATAAAAAAATAAATTGTAAAAAATAAATAGATAATCAGTTATAGTATGTGAAATTCTGCATGAATATTAATCAACCAATTATTTAATAAAAGGACTTAAAGTGCCATATGACAGTTCTTTAAGTTTTCCTGTAAACAGAAATAAGATATCAAAATGATCCAGAAAAACTACTTCGATATGAGAAATTGATCCACAACATTTAATAATTTGGAAAATTGTAATTCTATTACTTAAATTTGAGAATATTTTGATGAAAACAATAGCACCATTTGTAGCAAGAAAGAAAAAAAAGAATCTGAAATCATTACTACTGAACAATTTTTGAATCAAATCCAAAACCTCTTAAAAAGTCCACTAAATAGCTAAAAAAGGACAAGAAAATATGATAATAAATTTTATATTTTACTTTATTGCTTTAATATTCCATTTTAATAATAAAATTATAATTATCACAATTAGGAATTCCATATTACAAAAGTGTAGCTTTTAAAGGTAAAAAAACATAACGTTTTTATAAGCTTATTGATTATATATAAAATTAAATAGTCAAAATAAATATATTATAAACTTGTTATAAATTTACATTTTGTATTATTTATTTAGTTTAAGTGAACCAATGCAATTTCCGATTACAATTAGTCACATTCACTCTATAGAAGTTATTTCTATTTTATTAGAAAAATGTCCAAATTTACTTGCGCTACCCTGTATGTAAGATCTATATTTTGTAGATATAAATACATTCTAAGGAACAAAAATTCAAATAATGACTCAAATCCTTATATAAATTTTGGATAGATCAAGAAGTTTATCCGGATAGACGAGTTTGAAAATCGATATATGGCACTTTATTCCCTTTTTGCTTAACTCAACCAAATTTTTAATGAATCTAAATCAACCAATTAGTTAATAAGTAATATGGGGACTACTCTGAACAAAAATAAAGAGCCATATGTACTGCAAGAATGATTCATCGAAATAATCCTTTGTGAGATCAATGTTTATCCATCCAAAACCGTATTCCGGATCAATTCTACAAGCCACAAGAAGTGAAAATGATTATAAAAATCTAAAAATAGATGTAAAATGACAAGGATTAACAATATAATAAAGAATTAAATAGCTTTATTTGATTATACATCATTGATTCCTCTTCTCTTCATAATACATTAAGGATAAGAATAGTGAAACATTCCTTACATCAGAGAAGGGGAGTCTTACACAAAATAAGTATAAAAGGACTCCCCAGCTTCGAATTAAACATTATGAATTACCAATCATTGATATTTATTTTATCGCTCGCCAATGGACAATTAGTAGTTCCAGCGAACCAACAGGATACAAGAAGACACATGAATCATACCAATCCTAGTGGTCCAATGAATCATACTAATGGCACAAATTCAAATAATGGAACCAATACTACGAACTCCACAAATGGTATTAATACTACGGTACCAATAAATTCTACTAACAATACTGTTCCTATAAACACTGGCGGTATAGGAAATGGAGACGGTTCTTCTATTCCTATTAATACAGGAAGCAATGATGGTTCTTCCGGGGCTGCTGGCTCAGGAAACGTTTCAGGTAGCGGAGGAGGGGATCCGGGTACTACTGGTGGTTCTTCTGCTATGGGCGATGCATATGGAGGAACCTCTTCTGGCTCAAATGACCAAAACAATGGGCCTGCAACCAGCGGTAAATGTGGTACTGAAGGGTTGATGGTTTGTGCTAAAGATGCCGGTATGGAAGCTAGCGGTTTCTTAACTTGTGTTTATGGCACCTTTGTTTATCGTGATTGTGGCCCGGGTACTGCTTGTAGGTCTAATGCTGGTGCTGTAGTCTGTGATTATCCACAATAAATTGGTTTTTGAATATATTTTATTTCATATTTTTATTTAGAACGCCACTTATGGCTATCCATCGGAGATATGACTCTTTATTTTCGTTCAGAGTAGTCCTCAATAATTGGTTGATTAAAAATTTGGTTGAATTAAGAAGAGAATCAAAAAGGGATTAAAGTGCCATATGATTACAGGTTTATTTTCAAATTTATTTTAGGCTCTAAAACTGTTCTATCATTTTATATGGGCAACTTTCATTTAAAGTTGGCCGTTGAATATATCTATTTAGGAATAATAGCGAAAATAAACTTGTTTTCTTGGAATAGATAACTAAAATCATATAGTGGATGGTCGATAAGAGCATATTTAGTTATTTAGGCACATTTTCTATAAATAAACGTACTATTTTGTAAATTACATCGTTAAATGGCACTGTATTAATATAAATGGGATTTTTGTGCCACAATTTTCCCCCTTCACTTGAAAGTAGACTTTCTTTTGGTTATTTAACCAAAACTTCTCATATAAGTATCTTTTTGAATAAAATAAGGATTATTTACACTAAAAACGGGTCGAGAAAATTAATCATTAATAAACACATTATTAGTTAAAGCCAATCTTTAATTACACTTCAATTTCACCAATTTTATGTTTAAAATTAGTGATTAACTCGTGAACCGAGCTCAAAAATAATTACAGATAACTGTAACCATGAAGTCATCGAATCCAAATGTTCAAATCAATTAAAAAATAACCGATAATTGAATAAACAACACATAAGGCAAGATAAGGATTTGACTCCTTTAACTCCTAAAACACAAATGAGCCCAAATTGAAAAAAATCTAACCAAATGCAAAAAATTTAATCATTTAAGTCAAAATTGTTGAACAATAATACCAAATACAATAACAAACAAGTATAACCTAATTAAACCAACTTGAAACTATAAATACTGAAGTGTAAATGAACTAAAAACTACACAGATGAATTCATTTATCTATTACATTATAGTAGCAATTAAAGCACAAAACTTACCTAAAACTCAAGACTTGACTCAAGCTAAAGAAGGTTCTGATATCGTTAATAGATTGGCTAAAGCTTTAAATGAGAAAGAAGAGAACATTACTGCATCTTCTTTAAAGAAGAACAACATGAAACAAAAGATCCATAAAGAATTGAAGGCTAGAGGTTATGAATGGGAGAACAAGAAATGCGAAAAAGAATCTTATGGCAAAGATAATTCCTACTTTAAGGAAGAGTCCTACGGCAAGAAGTCTGAAAGTGATGACGACATGGATTATAAATGTAAGAAACACTATAAGAAGCACGGCAAGAGTTATAGTCATTCTGATAGCGAAGATCATCCTACTTATGGTAAATCTAAGGGTTACAAGACTCGACCATCAGTTTATAGAAGAGACTATAGACCTAGCGAAGAATACAAGCCAAAAAGATCCAAAGGATATGGTAAAAATGAAAGTTATGGTAGATCAGAATCCGATGAAGACTATGGTCGTTATAGCCATTCTGATAATGAAGAATATCACGGCAAATCTTACAGAGGTAACAAAGTCTACAGAAGAAACTATCCTACTGAAGAGTATCCAAGCAAGAGTTATGGCAAATATAGCGGATATCCAACCGAAGAGTATAGTTCTTATAAGCCTAAGAAGCATTATGGTAAGAACTGGTCTGAAGGTGAAGACCACGAGAGATATCCAAAGAAGCATTATGGCAAATCAGACTATCCTGAGAGAGGATATGGCAAGGAAAATGAGAGATATCCTAAAAAGCATTACGGTAAGAACTGGTCTGAAAGCGAAGAAGACCACGAGAGATATCCAAAGAAGCATTATGGCAGATCTAGTTACCCTGAAATGCGTTATGGTAAAGAAAATGAGAGATATCCAAAGAAGCATTATGGTAAATCTGGTTACCCTGAAATGCGTTATGGTAAAGAAAACGAGAAATATCCTAAGAAACATTACGGAGAAGAATATCCAAAGAAAAACTATGGTAAATCTGGACACCCTGAAATTCATTATGAAAGAGATTATAATAAGAACTATGGAGATGATTACTCTAAGAGCGAAGATTATTCAAAGAAAAACGAAGATTACTCTAAAGATAACAAATATTAGATTTCTCAACTTTTTAATTAAACTTTTTCACATTTCTCAATCTTCAATTTCAAAGTTTGATATTTTTATTGCCATTCAAATAAAATTCTTTGTAAAGAACACGATAAAATGGCATCATAGTGTCCGATTTTAGTTCAGCTTCACATCATTATAAGTTATGAGTGTAATCGAGGCTGCGAATTTATAAAGTACAATAAGTTAAAATAGAAGATTGATCATAATAAAGAGCAGATCGTATCTATCGATTATACAAAGTGATAAAGTTCGGTTTATTTTAACAAAAAATCAAGGAGCTCAATACATCTACATAAATATGGTCCAGAGCAGGTTTTTTCTAGAGAAAACTACACTATGTCGCACGGAAATTTGGACACTGTTTTTTGTAAACCGAAGCGATTTGGCTTATAAATAAATATGAATAAAAAAATTAGATATATTTAAACTGTATTATTTTTAGTATTTATTTATCACTATTTTTTATTAAAAAAGATTGAAAATCAAAAAGGAAATTTATTGATCCAGCACGGAAATTCGGACATTTTTGTTATTCACACAAAACTCAGAAAATAATAGCTTTAAGGAATAAAATATTAGAAAAACAATGAAAATATTGATAATTTTGTGTTTGGACAGACTTTAGCACTTAGGAAAGAAGGGTACTCTTATAGAGAGATCGAAAGTTTGACCTGTATACCCAAGTCCACAATAAGCGATTACTTCAAAAGATTAGAAGAAACGGGCTCAATTCAGAGAAAGAGAGACTCTGGAGGTAAATATGTACTTGATAATGAGGATATAAGACTATAAAGGCCATTCATGAAGAAAAACCGAAAGCTAGTGCCCCAAAAATGAACAAATCTTTAAAGAAAATAAGGATAAAACTGTCTCAGATGATACGATTAGAAGATGTTTAAATAGACTTAACATATATGCTTACTTCCCTGACAGAAATCCTTTGATATCGGCAAAAAATACAAGGAAAATGAGAGAGTTATGTGCAAAGTGGATATTTCAACCTGATAATTACTGGGAAAGTGTTATATTTTCAGATGAATGTAAATTTAATCTTTATAATTCAGATGGCTGTTCATATGTATGGCGACCTCCATCTAAAAGTCTTGATCCTAAGTATGTAGAGAAGACAGTAAAATTTGGTAAAGGTAGTGTGATGGTTTGGGGATGTTTTTCTTACAAAGGAGTTGGAAAATTGGTCTTTATAGATGGTAAAATGGATAGATATGGTTATTTGGATATATTAAAGTACAATTTAATACAATCAACAAAGAAAATGGGACTAAATGACTTCGTATTTCAACACGATAATAACCCCAAGCAAACTTCTAAGCTCATTGGGAAATATCTTGGGGGAAAAGAAGTCGAAACTTTGATTTGGTCAAGCCAAAGCCCCGACTTGAATGCAATTGAACACATCTGAGCCTATATGAAGAGAGAGCTGAGGGGAAAAAATTTCGATGATTCAGATGAGTTTAAAACAGAGCTACTAAGATTATGGAATAACTTGCCCGACAATTTTATAAAAACTTAATTAAATCAATGCCTAAAGGTGTAAAAGAAGTGTTACAAACTCGTGGGAAGTATGGTAGTTATTTATTTTTAAATGTCCGAATTTCCATGCTGGATCAATAAATTTCCTTTTTGATTTTCTATCTTTTTTAATAAAAAATAGTGATAAATAAATAAATATTAAAAATAATACATTTTAAATATACCTAATTTTTTTATTCATATTTATTTATAAGCCAAATTGACGCTTTGGTTTACAAAAAATAGGGTGTCCGAATTTCCGTGCGACATAGTGTATATCTTGATAAAGATCTTTCACAATAGTCGTGATGAACTCTATGCATATGAATCAAATAAGCTCGAAAGGATGAACCAAAAATGGTTTGATTCACGTGTGAAAATGTTAAATAGAAAATCTGCTCCCTAAATACCTAAAATGAAAATAGCATACCTATTCGGGGTGTTGGAAAGCACCATCATACTACTAGTAACCCCAACTTCCATTAATTTCTATATAGACCACCAGCGATCGTATACAAGTACATCTTTATTAATTCAATTAGTTAGGATAGAATAGCTAGCTTTGGCCCAAGGATTAAAACAGAAGGCTTCTTAGGCATATCAAAATCGATTAATAGCGTTTCCAACACAACAGATGACATAGGTTGCTTGCCATTAGACCGGAAGGTGAAATTAAAAGGCTGGATTGCCTTAATTAAACGAGGAAAATGTTCATTTGAGAAAAAAGTCCGGAATATGCAATTAAGTGGAGCTGCAGCTGTCATTGTGGGTAATGATAATGATTCCGGTCTCATTTCCATGTATGCTAATGGTATTCCCTAAAAAATAGTTCATCCTCCATTTTTATAGGCGATACTTTGGATATCATGATTCCGTCAGTATTTGTTACTAAACAATCTTATGAGTCTATATTATACCTAAGTGAGATAATAGAAGGCGATTTATTAGTGAAAATCTATCCTAATTATCTAATTCAATGGTAATACCTAAATTGCATCAATTTTATATAGGCCATTAATCGATGTAATCATCATCACCATTTTAGCACCATTCCTCATGATGATCTTCATCTATTTGATGTGGTTTGTTCGCCAAAGACAGTTGTATAAGGCTCAATTAGCTAAGCCAGAATTTGTACACAATCTCCATTCTTTCAAATACCAGCAAATCAAACCATCACAACAATCGGAATGCGTTATTTGTTTAGATGATTTTGAATTGGATGACATAGTTCGAGAACTTCCATGTCATCATTGGTTTCATTTAAACTGTGTCGATCCATGGCTTTTGACTAGGAAGAAATTTGTATCTTGGTTTTATTATTTTTCTTTAGTGTCCGATATGTAAGCAAGATATACATCCCACAGAACATACCCCGCTTCTTTCACCGGCATCCCATCGCTCTCCTTCAATTTAGTTGCTTTTTAATATATTTTGTTATAGTTTTATCAATAGCCCATAAAGCATATATAGTATAGTCTATAAAATAAAGCACGTAGGCTGAGCTCTATAGCATCATCCAGAAGCTTAAACCCAGGAAAGTTCATCTGTAAACAAGTTGATGCAATCATTCTTCCAGCATTTGATTATACCAAGAATATTGTTTCTAAAGTTGAAACTTTAGTCGATTACAAGATGTGATCAAATCTTTCGATTGGAGTTTTGTAAACAACATAAAATTATTTTATTAAGAGCAAATAATTGATAGCGACATTAAACTTTTCTTCTGCGTTTTAGTTCTATTACCATCAAATTTCATATACTTTCCCATCGGAATATGTAGGTTGAAATAGTCGTCCAATTGAGACGGAAACCTTAAACCATCCAATTGATCACTATAGATATAGTTAACTAAATGGAACAATTGTGATTTATCAAATACCAGATTTATGTTCCTTTTAATTAGAGTCGATCTTTTGAGCTTATAAACAAAGAAAGAGCCCTAGATGCGTGACGTTGACCAGTCATGATTATCGGTCCATCGCTGCATGCCATTGGCTGTCTCTTTCCATAAATAACAATCCCCGTTTTTGATTTCGACACTCTCAACTTTGGTCAATTTTATAAAATTGACATAAAACTACTTAAAGCAACCAAACAGCAGGAAATACAAAGATGTATATTGGTTATTCTACTTGTTTTGTTTTTCGCCTCTTTATTGGCTTATAATTGGCTCTTTATTCCCTTAAAGATTCTTTGCTTAACTCAACCAACTTTTTAATCATTATTAATCAACCAATTATTGGGGACTTAAAGTGCCAATTATACGCCTTAGCTTTGAAATGTACACCAAAGTTAGTACATAATAGCATTTCTTGAATGTTAAACTATATGATCAATACATACTATATGTCACCTTTATGCTGTTAGAAAAATAGTTTAAAAATAGAACAATGAGTTGTGGCTTTAAGAACCTTTAAGCCATCAGTCCAGATCTTTATTTATGGATCTAAAATAATACTCAAAAACAGACTCCTTGAGATGCTATTCTATTGGAAAAAGTGCTAATCTCGAATTCCAAGTTTAGGCTTATCTTTAGACAGAACTCAAAAGATACAGTCTATCGAAGCATAACATTGGAAAGATCAAAAGGGGGGAAGCCATAAAATGATGTGTATAAATCGAAGATTTCCTTTCGATTTGAGCAGAAAGGCTTTTTTTACATACTCAATTTTAGTTTTTTGGAATTATAGGAACTCTTTTTATCCTTTTGATTACAAATTTTCAGCATCGTTATCTTGCACTCCACTCTTACAGCATTTCTACTTGCGTGTGATTATTTTCGTTATTGGATTTTCCCAAAAATTCACAGTCAAAAAGTTAGCAAATTTATAATTATTTTTCAATACATTTATTCAAGAGCAAATAACAGACAAAGACATGGCTCTTTATTCAGAGTAGTTACCATTTTACTTATTAAATAATTAAATTCATTAAAAATTTGGTTGAATTAAGAAGAGAATCAAGAAATGATTAAAGTGCCATATTCCTCTTATAGCTTCACACCCAAGCCCATAATTTATAATATAAAACTGTACCAAATATCTAGTAATTAAATCAAAATAAATAATAATATGCGTCTATGGCATCGTGTTTTCATTAGAACGAAATTGATTTCTACTTTGTGGCTTAGTATTTTTAGCCAACTTTTTTATACCTTTTCCAATTTTGTTTCATACGAGAGAATAACTTTCACACAAACGAAAATAAATTTCATACAAGAGAAAATTAAAATCAAATATTTGACAATAAATAAGTTAAATATATTTTTCACTAATGAAAAATGACTTTGAATAAATCTAAAAAATATATTTATTTGAAACTTATTGTCAAATGTTTGATTTCTATTTTCTCTTTATTCTTTTGGATCTTTTTCCTTTTGAGGACATTAAACAAATTTTCTACAATTTTAGAAAAATATATTCAAAAAAGGTAGAAATTAACGATACTGTACAAAATGACTTTTAGGATATATATTTTAAATGCATTAAGCTAAAATACACACTTGTATAAGAAAGAAAATCAGAACAATCTTGTTAGTAAAATACTGTAGTCAAGATTGTTATTAATGTGAAATAATGGTTAGAAGTGGAAAACATTAATAATAAACAAGTTTCTAACCCAAATTGTACAATAAATTAATATGGGCTCCATAAGAATTTAATTTTTAGTTTATGCTTTTTTTTAAAATAGCGATTGATGAGCCATTTCGTCATTGACGATCACAAGATGGGAGAAAACAAACATCACTTTTCCATAGGACTAGAACTTTCAAATCAATGGTTAGCTTAAAAGTTCTTTTGGAAAAAATAAAAGGCCAAGATACTATTTGTTTGTGACATAAAGTGCCAAATTTAGAGAAACTTCATTTATTAAGAATTAATTAATTCAATTTTTATGTAATCATTAAAATAATATATTTTGATATAAAGGGATTTGTTTGTTAAGAAGTCAAAAATTGTTTTATAATAATGATGATTGGAAATTCGAGGTTACGATGATGTTTGCTTGGTTTGTTTGTTCTTTATTTGTCTTTGATATACAGAAATTAATTAGCAAAACTCCCTAAAACAAATATTTAGGCACTCGCAGCACACAAATATTGGAAGTTAAAAGGCAAATAAGCAATGGCAATACAAATTCAAGTCTATGATTTTCAAATATGATCCTTTCCCAGCCTTTCGATGCCGTGATTGATTTAGAAATGCAAGACCGTAATAAATTGATCATCATAATATGCTCCTTTATAGCTAAATAAAGTCAACATAAATAATATAAAAAGGACCAATCTACCTTTAATAAAAAATTAATGCTAACATTAAGCTATTTTATTAATTTAATCGCCTCTACCTCTTACGGCAACCAAAGTTATGGTAACCAAGGTGGCTATGGAGGCCAAGGATATGGCTCACAAGGCAGTTATATAGGCGCTGCAAATTTAGGATCTTATGGAAACCAACAAAGAAGCTATGCAGGTGCAAATGCAAACGCAGGTTCTTATGGTTCACAAGGGGGTTACACAGGAACAAGTACTGGAAGCCAAGCTTCAAGCTCTGGTGGGACTGTAACTATGAGTGGTTATACCGGCGTTAATGGCAAGTATCAATTTTATAAAAGCAGTTACGGGCCTAATGGGACTTATAATAGTTCTAAATATCGAAACTATGACACTCCTAGTAACTATGGTTCTCCTGGCTATTATGGCTCGCCTAGCAGTTATGGCAGCTCGCCTAGCAATTATGGATCGCAAAGAAATGGTTCACACAGTCCAGGTAGCTGTAAACAAGGCCAACAATATCAACATCTCATCACCGGTCTCAATTCTAATGGGTACACTCATGCCTCAGCCTTCCCCGTCAACCAAGATTTGGGAGAATACCAGAAGATGATGGTTCATACGTGGACCACAGATGGAAAACTACATTTTTATTTGGAATGTGGACATGAACATTGTAACTATCAATCGCATTATAGTGCTAAGTACACAGCTCCTGCTGTTTATTCTTCCCCTGCTTACAGTTCTCCAGCAGCTTATTCTTCGCCGGTTTATTCGGCATCAGCTTATAGTGCACCAGCAATTTATTCCTCGCCTGCCTACGTAACCCCAGCAACTTATTCCTCGCCTGCCTACGTAGCACCAGCAATTTATTCCTCGCCTGCCTACGTAACCCCAGCAATTTATTCCTCGCCTGCCTACGTAACCCCAGCAATTTATTCCTCGCCTGCCTACGTAACCCCAGCAATTTATTCCTCGCCTGCCTACGTAACCCCAGCAATTTATTCCTCGCCTGCCTACGTAACCCCAGCAATTTATTCCTCGCCTGCCTACGTAACCCCAGCAACTTATTCCTCGCCTGCCTACGTAACCCCAGCAACTTATTCCTCGCCTGCCTACGTAACCCCAGCAACTTATTCCTCGCCTGCCTACGTAACCCCAGCAATTTATTCTTCTCATGCCTACAGTTCTCCAACAGCCTATGCTTCACCGGCTTATGTAACTTCTAGTTATTATCCATCCACAAGTACCTATGTTGCTCCTTCCACTAGTGCTTATGTAGCACCTGCTTATACCAAACCGTACGTAGCACCATCCACAAGTGCTTATGTTGCACCTTCTACTTATAATTATAACGTCGCTCCTTCTACAAGTGCTTATGTTGCACCTTCTACTTATAACTATAATGTCGCTCCTTCTACAAGTGCTTATACTACTCCTTATGTTGCTCCTTCCACTTCGAGTTACTATGTAGCACCATCATCAAGTTATTATGTCGCGCCTTCAAGTTATTACGTTGCTCCATCAACAAGTCATTATGTAATACCAACTTCAAGCTATTATTCCTCAACATCAACTTATTCTACTCCTTGTGAAAGCGAAGAATCGTATTCCACACCTACTTCGATCTATAATCAAGGTTCTAAAGGCTATGGTTCAAGTTCTAAGGGTTATGATACTACCGGATCTTATGGCCAATCCGACTCTTACGGTCAAAGTGGTTCTGGTTCGTATGTTAAGGGAACTTCTTATGGTCAAAGTGGCTCCGGTTCCTACGGTAAGGGTCAAAGTGGTTCTTATAGTAAAGGAGATGAGGAATGTGATGAATAATTTTATTAAATTTTTTTAAAAAACATAAAACCCTGGTTTTAGCCTAAGGGTTAAAATTCCACTACAGTATTTTTCACGTTTTCTACACACTTTGATTTTCACGTTTTCTGCGCAAAATCATGTACATTTTGAAATTAAAAAATTTCAATACATTATATAAATTAAAGGGGACTTATAAGACCAGGGAACTATTTATTGACATGGGGTCTCTTAAAATGTAAATATATTCATAAAAAAGTATTATGTTGGTTCTATTTTATGTGAAATCAAATACATTATTTTTCGTTTTTTCTGCGCAAAATTTTGCACATATTTTGCAGAAAACGTGAAAAATACTGTAGTTATGGAATATATCCATTTGCTTGTTAATTCAAAAACTTCTGATGATTGTCATTTAACTTTTTTGAGTTTAAAAATAAACTATCTTATATGTGATTCTTTTTGATCCAAAAAGAACTAGTTATTTCTATCAAAATGTTGTTCTTCCAATCAACTTTATATAAATAGTTTTTTAAAAATTGGTAAATAATAAAATGTTTCTGCTCTTATGATATTGAACTATGTCCCACAGTAATTCAAAGATAAAGACCTCTAAGGTACATTTTATTAAATTACTTTTTAATAAAGTGCTTTCTGGAGGTTTCCTCGGAAATTTTAAAAAATCTTTATACTAAAAACACTTAAATATGGAAGAAAATTTTTGAAGGAATTATGGTGTGGTCCGTTATTCCTGTCCAAAAACTAAAATAATAAGAAGCGTAATATTTATTTTGAAAATAAAAAATATTTATAGGGTAGGCCAAATATATAGTCCAACGGGCCAAAGATATAGTCAAAAAGAATCTTTAAGCAAAATACAAAAAAATTGTGTAAACTCTTTAATAAGAAGCAAAACGGTTCAACTGAAAAAAACATGAAGTTTTATTAAATAAATTCTTGCCTTTGCCTGACTTTTTCAAAATATTCTCTCATATGTCCGTAAAAAGCATTAATTTGTTCGGCAAAATTCTGGGACATAACCTCGCCCAGAGCAGACTCTATCCCTTCATGATTGTTTCTAACCGAACAATATCTAGATTTAACCATAGAAAAAAAATTCCTCGATAGGATTTAATTGAGGTGAATATGGAGGCAAAAACTTATGAGCTATTCCACAAATCCTCAATTTTTCAAAAACTTCTCTGAAGTGATGGAATTTCGCATTGTCCATTATCAATATCTTTTTTTGGTTTCTTGAGAAATAACTTATCAAATGGGTTTCAATAAATTCTATAAATCTTTCCGTGTTATAAGGTCCTCTTTTAACTTCGTAGCCACATTAAAATCAATTACACGAAGGATACTTATGTTACAACCTCTATTGGCGGGAACTGTTTTATATGCCTTTTTATTTAGTGGAGAGTATCCATATGATCGAGCCTTATGATGATTGAATCCTGTTTCGTCTAAGAAAACAAAATCAGGAATTACGTAAGTGGAAATGTATGCAGCATATATTGCTCTCGCATTCAATTGTCTTTCACAGTTTCTTTTATGGGAACTATAGTAAGTCTTTTTCTTGTAATATTTAAGGCCTTAAGCTTGCGTCCCACAGATTATAATGATAAAATTACCCCACTTTCATTTTGAACCTGTTCCTTTATCTCACTTCTTATAACTTCGTTATTACAAACTATAATATTACGGATATGTTGCATTGTTTCTTGAGGTTGTGATCTCCTTTCCTCTACCTTGTTTTTATATTTGTCTTTAAAACTTATGAATCCTTCACCCGCGTCAATCTTTTTGGCAATTCTTGTGACTGTTCTCTCAGACAAATCTAAACTCTCAGATATATGCTTGATTTTTATTTCCTTTTCCAACATATCTTTAACAATGTTGAAAATTTCATTCGTAACAGTCTTCCTCACCTTACGAACCATTTCCAGGCCTTTCAAAAAAAATTGATAAGTTAATGGGAAAAAGTTTTAAAACAGTTTTTGCTAGATACATGAAGTTGTATTATTTTTAAATTTTGCGAATAATGTAGCTATATACGATTTTTTATGTTTAACTTCGGCAGACTATATCTTTGACCTCGTTGGACTATATCTTTAGCCTCGTTGGACTATATCTTTGGCCTACCCTGTAATTTAATGTTTCATTTTTAAAGTGTTTATATACATTTCTTCTCGAAATATGTGGAAGGACATTTTGGTATTTTCATTTTGACTTTAGAAGTGACTATTTTAGTAGGACTTTTTTTATAAATAGTACCTATTTCTTTTACAGACTTATGTATAGTTTTTGTACTTAAAGTGTCTAGTCGTCTTTTTAAAATCAATATTTTCGTTATTGTGGCAGATTGCATTTGCCCTGTTTTGATTTTCTAATCGTTCTCATTCTTTAAAAATAAAGGTTATTAAAATTTTATTGCTTTAATTTAATAAATAATAATAAAGTTTATTTAATGTGTGTGCTTTTGTGTTTTAAAAATACATAATTTGTCTGTATTTAAATTTATAAAATTGGACAGGAATAACGGACCACACCTTATAATGTATTTGGTTGATAAAATGAGTAAATTCTTGAAGAATTATGGTTCAAAAGTTTTAATATTTTGGTTGATAAAAATGAAAATTTTGTATATATAGTTCAACCAAATAATATTTTATTTCCAACTATTTCAACCAAAAAATTAGAGTTTCTTCAAAAATTTCCTTCCATATGAGACAAAATTTTTGAAGCCTCGGTTATAATTCTAGAATATTAGTGATCATAGTGAAAATAGGGTGAGGAAGCAACTAAAATGGAAAGAAACATAACTAACAGATATTTTATGGATAGTAAATAAATGAATTTATTTTCATTCTTCCCATTTTATGCATTCAAGAAACTAAAATTCCTCGACCAATTAGAATAGAATTATATAAGAAAATTTTGTCCCATATATAACTTTAATTTGGATCATAGTCATAGAATTATGGTTGAAGTTTAAAAATTAGTGGGAAAATATTTCTTCAAAAGTTGATGTGAATAAACAGCACTCATAAAGTAATCAATTGGAGAAACAATAGTCAGGTGGGAATAAACAATCCAGCCTTAAACTAAATGTCTGATTTAGTTTTCAAGCTTCCATTTTAAGAAGAAAAAACATAGCTTAGGATTAAAGCACACGTGATCCGAGTTTTGAAAATTCATAACTTTCCCAACAATCTAAATCTGGTTTGGAAAATAACAATATTTAAAAGACGGAATTTATTGAGGATAATCACACAAGATGGAGCCATTAAAAGGTCTACACTTAGTTCCAGGCCCACAATCACAATAAACATAATTGCCATTAGCACAAGTTAAGAACCCATCTTGACCCTTTTTACTGTAGAACAAATCATTTGACCATCAGAACGAAATGTTTGACTTGAACAAGTTAATGGTTTATTAAGACCATTTTTAGGTGGTTTTGGGATTATTCCATGCCATAAACCTTGTGGCATATTGATCGTGACGGTGATGTAATTGCGATATTGGCATAGCTGTTTTGGTTTGTGTTACCAAGAATATTTTGAAGGATGGAGGTGATTGTACCAAGAAGCCTATCGAAGTTGCACTTTATTAATAGGAAGATCAAAGATAATATTTGAGTATTCATTATTGTTATTTTGGCTATTCATGTTCCTTTTTCATACTTCTAATTTCGACTTTCCTTGGATAAAAGATTGTTTCCCTTTCCCTTTCTCCTTTACAAGGATTTATGGGAAAATAGGCAATTTACATGAAAATGAAAACATTATTTCTCAAAAAAACTCTTATTAATAGAATAAACAGTCGAAAGGAATGGAGACTAAGAAAATCGATCCAGTAATAACTTTTTGATATTATGTGCTTCTTTCGCCACCGAGGCTACTTTTCTAAAAATGCTGGCATCATTCTTAAGCAAATTGGCCATGTAATACAAAATTCTTATAGATTGTTTGGATTATCATATTGATTTTCCGCCCAACCTACACCCACACATCAATAGCTTTTTGTGGCTCAACCTAGGGTGTACAAACCAAATGATATAAAAAGAAGCACTCAAGCCAGGAAATTCAAATGAATAAATTGCTAATCTTAACTTTAATAACATTCATCAACGCAGCTCCAGACTCGGGATTAGAAAACCAAACCACGGATGATGACGTGCAAATCAAACGAAGCAAGAAGGAATCAGCTTCTACTGGGGGATTGAAGTTGAAATCCACTCAAATCCCAAGTATGAACAAAGAACCGATCAAGATAGTCGCTTTAAATGAAGATTCTTTGGATGCAGAGCAAAAGCAACAATTGGAATCTATCATCAAATCTTCCAGCGAGAAACCTTTGAACCCAGATGCCTTGCAAGAAGACCCTCAAGAAGATACATCGTTCCAAGAGTTGAACGAAAGTTTGAATGAAGATATTATGGAAGAGCCCAAAGCTGCCCATAAGAAGCATGGCGATGGTCCGTCATTAGGAATGTCTGATCCAAGTAGCGGAGGTCCTTCAGGAATGAGCGGCCCACCAGGAGCAGGTCCACCAGGAGCAGGCCCTATGGGAGGCCCGCCAGGAATGGGCGATCCAATGGGAGGAGGGCCATCAGAAGGTGCTATGGGAGATCCAATGGGAGGAGGACCATCAGAAGGTGCTATGGGCGATCTAATGGGAGGAGGACCTCCAGGGATGGGTCCAATGGGGGGCCCACCCGGCTCTGGTCCAATGGGAGGACCACCAAGAGGCATGGGAGATCCAATGGGAGGATCACCAGGCATGGATGAACTTATGGGTGGCAAAAGTAAAGATTCCAATGGACCAGGGATGGACGAACCGACAACCAGTCAGTTGGGGCCTTCGGATGCATTAGGGGATTTTGGCCGTAGTTCGTCGAGCTCGTCCACCCCTACTAGCGTGCCTTCCTCCAGCTCGGAACCTAAGCCGACAAAAAAGAGTAGGAAGAATAAAGACGAAGGGAAGAAAGCCGAAAGTGATGCTAGAGCGCTGGAAACTTCTACAGAAAGTTGTAGTCCAGACGGAAAGATGGAATGCGCGAAAGATGGGATGAAGTTCAAAACTTGTGATCATGGAAGATGGGTTTTCAATGCTGTTGCGCCAGGCACGAAGTGTAGACCTTATAATGGCTCCATCTTAATGGATTATCCTTAGAATTAAATACTTTTTGATAAAAGTTTGATTTTATTGCATTTTCCATTACTACTTGTGGCGTAATCCTTATAAAATCATCCAACACTACTGGAAATCACAAATAATGAAATACCTAATACTGTCTTGTGTGAGCGCAGCTACCTACGACCACCGTAAACAACGTGACATACAAAATCGGCCAAACAGTAGGAGCATGTACGAGGCGAACAAAGTGGAACCGATGGATTTACAATCTGCAATAGCACACATAAAATTTATAATGATTGTGGGTCGAAAACTACGCGCAGACTAAATGCTACCTCTGGAGTTTATTGTGATTACATTAAAGTCTCCATTTTACTTATTAAATAATTGGTTGATTAATAATCATTCAAAATTTGGTTGATTTAAGAAAAAAATCAAAATGGGATTAAAGTGCCAAGTGCTATATCAGATTCTATCCTTTGAAGCAAAAACAAAGCAGTAATGAAAAAGCTCTCTAATAGAGTTTGACAAGATCATAATAAGTGGTCATTAGTACACACGTAATCAAATAATCGATGACTTCATTGAAGATTTTGTAGATTACATAAAATAAACCCTAAAGTACCAAATTGATGCACTAACTTCCATTTTCTCGTTTATAATCGAATCCACGATCCTCCAACAAGACTATAACCCAGCGACGCCCAATGGACCATGCAGCGAAAACGGTATGTTACAAAGGCCCTCTAAACGGTTGTCTTTTATACAATAATTATAAGAACGTTTATCTCCCTTTTGGTGGAGGCACACTGTGTATCGAACCTGAAATCACTTGTGATCTTTCCATTCCTGAGTTCAACTGATGGAGTTATTGACCCTTGTTCGAATCATGGTGTAATGGAATGTCATCCGTCTAATAAAGGTTTTACTCAATGTGATAATGGTAAACTTCACTATTTTGCATCTAATGATTTGACATGTTCACTTACTTAGTGGTTCTGTTCAATATGTTAAGCCTTAATATTAATATATGTTTTTTCAAGTTGGCTTTTCTTCTAGAAACATCGTTAATAAAAGAGCTTTAAAGTGTTCTTCATTGGTCAATCTTTGTTGAAACATTCTCTCCTTTGCCACTATTATTAGTTAAAGTCCGTCTTATTAAAATATAAAACCTTTTCGAATTTGAAAATCAATCGATTTCTTATTTATTAGCTTAAAGAAGTTTTGAATTGTCCATTTAAATAAAAGTTTGATTTTTTTACTTCTATATATTTTCATTAACAATTGAATCCTATAAAACCAACAATCTCTTTTTAAATAACTGCTTTAATATGAACCTAATGTTTTGTTAACAAGGACATTCATTTTTAGAAAAAATTGAGAACTATTCTTGATATAAGAGTTTAAGAAGAAACTTTAAGGTATTATCCATGTGCCAATTTCCTCTAAAAAATCGGTTATAACCATTTTATTCTTTTGTCACAAAGTTTGAAGGTAGAAATTGCGGAATGACAAAATCATTAACCATTTTAAAGTGAGACTGATTAGAAGTTGCATTTATTCATAACTCTAAAAAGCTAAGCAGATTATTACCAAATTATAGCGAGTTTAAAGGAAATCGATTGCCTCTGGAGACCTCAAATGACCACATATATACAGAGAACTGATTGCATTAGCATCGATTCTTAGCATTTATCCAATAGAAGAGCTAAAAATGGACAAAGAACATTGGAAAAGGGATGAGTTACTATGTGAACTAAGCCGAGACGCTGTGGCGAAGCTGTCCAGATAAATTGCCACCTAACAAGAAAAGGCTTGAAAATGAAACAACTTTTCGTAAGCATCATAATCAAACGGGACAACGATATCATAGTTTCTGGAGAACCTGTTGGGCCTTGTACCAAGCATGGTAAGTCGGAATGTTTTAAAGACCCACAGGGAAACTTGAAGGCTACACTATATAGCACTTTAAGTCCCCAATAATTGGTTGATTCAAAATTTGGTTGAATTAAGCAAAAAATCTTTAAGGGAATAAAGTGCCATTTTGAATTCATTGCCATTGAATCAAGCCCCTATGTCTGTCAATAGAGAAAACTGTTTAAAAGTCGTGCTCATGACCAAGCTAGAATGGTTTTAAACCCTTAGTTCTTTTCTAAGCGATTCTTTTCAAAGGGTCTATCAGTACTTTATTGAACTAAAAGTATTACAACACATATGATTTGTTTCTAATGGAAAAGCATCTGGAACTTGTATTTATGTTTACAAAAATGTATTTTTAGATCAAATATTTCCCACTTCTATCCGAAACTTGCGTTCATTACAAAAATGTATTTTTAGAACATTCTATAACTCCTATTTTAAGATTATAGAACGGAGAATAATTAAAATGACATATACTAGTTCATTTAACAACCTTCATAAGGTTTCCCTCTGGAACTTCGTATTTGAGAAAAAATAAGGAGGATGAAACACTCCTTTCATAGGAACATGTTTAAGTAAACAAAACGAAGTACAAAAAAGGGAGCATCAACCTACTAAATCAACAATGAATTTCCAATCATTATATTTCCTCCTCAATAGCCAAATAAGTAGTTCAGTCTACCAAAAGTACAACTATGTGAGTGTAACAATCGATGGACCTCGTGGTTTATGGCATGGAATAATCCCAAAACCACCTAAAAATGGTCTTAATAAACCATTAACTTGTTCAAGTCAAACATTTCGTTCTGATGGTCAAATGATTTGTTCTACAGTAAAAAGGGTCAAGATGGGTTCTTAACTTGTGCTAATGGCAATTATGTTTATTGTGATTGTGGGCCTGGAACTAAGTGTAGACCTTTTAATGGCTCCATCTTGTGTGATTATCCTCAATAAATTCCGTCTTTTAAATATGGCTTAAAACTTTCGAAGGTAACTTTCTATTTATATGGAGCTTTTTCGTCTTAATTCATGGAAATTATATTAATCAAATAAATCTTACATTCAAATGTTTTATATTGAAACTTTTAAAGAAAGATTTAATCATTTTGGCTGTTTTTATGCACATCTCACTTTTTGTAATTGTTTGAGAAGAGCATCTTCAAAATTTCTTCCATATATATATCTTTGTTGTGCTTTTTCGGTCTGATTTTTTATAAACAATTATAGATTTATGATACATTTGTAAGGTATTTAATTTTTATTAATTCGTTCTAGAAAAAAGTTGTAAATGTAAACATACATTTTTACAGTCATTTGTTTAGATATCCTTAATCATTATATGGAGTTTTTATAGCATATAATACAATAAATTCATGGTTAACTCTTTGGATCTATTTTTAGCCTTCTATATTTATAAAAGTTTACTGAAGGTAATCAAAATGTCACATTTTAAAAATAGAAAAACACAAGAATAACAAATAGGATAAACTTTAATCCGCTTATTTTTTAGTTCCTAAAATCTTTAGTATATCCGCACAAATATAAGGAGGGTAGTAAGGAACATGAAACCTTATCCTTTCATCTCAATAGGAGATGACTTAGTAGAAGAAAATAAGTATAAATAGCACGACAATTTCAAACAACCACAACAAAATCATGAATACTCAATCATTATATTTTCTTCTCTCTCTTATCAATAGTCAAATAACAGGACCTATGAGCCAACAATCCTCTGCTGGTCCAATGAACAACACCAACTCCACCGGCCCAATGAACAATACTTCTACGGGCCCAAGTACAAACATGACCATTCCAATAGATACCGACAGTGACGATGACAATCATACAGGTGGCCATGATCAAGGAAACCCTATGAGTCATTATAACAGCGGCCCACGTGGTTCTTGGAGATCGAAATTAGCTCAACCACCACCAAACGGTAGCAACAAACCTATGATCCCAGTGGGTGGTACTTGTAGTCTTGAAGGATTGATGATCTGTGCCAATTCTGTAGGGTTAAACAAAGCTGGCTTCTTAACTTGTGTTTATGGCACCTTTGTTTATCGTGATTGTGACCCGGGCACTGCTTGTAAACCTTGGAATGGAGCTGTCATTTGTGATTATGCTTAATTATATTTTCTTTATCTTCATTTAATGTTGTTTTTGATCTATAAAAAAGTTATCCTTAGATGCATCCATGTCGTAACAAATAGGTCATAATGGAATGAAATTTAGAGCTTTGAACTTTTTATTCTAATAAGTTTATCATCAATTTGGAGATATTTTGTTCCTATTCTACGATATAAATACATTTACCATAACATACTTATTATTAACACATACAGCTTCATGTTTTTGAAAAGGTCTTTCATTTGATCTCTCTAAAATAACTTTCATTATTTACATTTTATTTTGTAATAGTTGAAAACTGCTGATCTATTAGGAAAACTCTTGAAATATAAATCTTTGGTTCAGAAGCTGACCTATTCATTGATATACACATTTTAATTTTATTTAGTCCATGTTTGGTGGCAGTTGATGGGAGTCACTCTGTGGAATTTTATAGAATTTAAACATTTTACAATATTTATTAAAAATTATTCATAGTTTTATTTTTAAAATCTATAACAGAATATATAGATTTTATAAAGGGAACTAACAAAGGAAATATAATTTTATTTAAAAAATATTTTATCATTTATCGCAATAAAGGAAGCCATCATCTTGTTTACATTTAAGCCCACTAGCGCATTCCTGATAAATCAATTTTTCTTTATCACAAGTAGTTCAAATTCTTACCATCATTATAACATTTACTTTCATTCTATTTTAGACATTCACCCACATCACTTTTCATCGGTTTGGCACCATAGGATGTTGGATTATCACAATTATTATTTTGTTTACATTTAAATCCTTTGGAGCATTCCTGGTAAACCATTTCCCCCTTATCACAAGTAGTAAAGCCATTATTTTCATTAAAATATCTCATCTAGTTTTTGACAATCACCTTTCTTTGGCTTGAACTTGTGTTGGCTATTTGATCGCAACCAACAGAATCTTCATCTTGCTTGCATTCCAATCCGGTATTACAGTTCTGATAAACCAGCTTTTCTTTATCACAAGTCGTGAATCCTGTGAAATACTTGCTCATCAACATTTCATCTCGCTTGCTTTTGACAATATTTCTTAAGGTGTGGATTTGAATGCATCTATAGATATAATTCTATTCATCGTATATAAGGCACTTTATTTTCGTTCAGAGTAGTCCATTTATTAAATAATTGGTTGATTAAGAATGAGAATAATCTAGATTCTTTAAAAATTTGGTTGAATAAAACAAAGAATCAATAAAGAAATAAAGTGCCATATTCATTTAGAGTCTTTTATCCTTTGACGCCATAAAATGGAAGAAAATCTTTGAAGGAATTATAATGGATTTGGTTGATAAAACGAGTAACTTCTTGAAGAATTATGGTTGAAAACTTTTAATATTTTGGTTGATAAAAATAAAAAATATATTTCAACCAAATGATATTTAAATATTTTATTTCCAACGATCTCAACCAAAAAAATCATGTTTTCTTCAAAAATTTCCTTCCAAATGGAAACTAATAGTTTCAAAATGGTATGTACGCCATAAACACTTTTGTTTCAAAATGCATCATTTTTATTATAGGGGTTTTCAATTGAATAGTCACATATTTTCAATTGAATTGTCTCGATTTGGTGATGTAAAATAAATGTCGGTTAAGTTTTCACTTTAAATAGAAAACAATAATTAAAGAGTATATAAAACTCTTATAAATCTAATCGAAAAATACAAAAATGCTTTAATGGCTAAAAAAATGTCCTGCTTTTGTAGATTTGGTCAATTTCTTTTTCCCACAATAAAGCGAATCATCCACTTGTTTACATTTAGCACTGTTTGGACAATGTCTACGAACCCATTTTCCATGAACACACGCTTTAAAGTCATTTCCATTATGATAACATTTGATCTCGCCCTCTCTGTGACATTTTGCTGAGCTCTTATTTGTTGATGGAGTGGGCGGAAGAGATCTGGTATTATAGCGGCCACAATAAAGGGATTCCCCATTTTGCACACATGTAGTGCCAGGGCCACAATTTCTATAAACCCATTTGTTATGGTCACATGTGTTGAATCCAGTGCCCTTGCATTGCATCTTTCCATTTGGATCACATGGAGCACCAGCTTCATCGCCTGTTGGTTGACTTCCGGATGATGTAATCTTATAGTCACACTTTAATGGATCATTCCCGGTTTGGAAACAGGTCGTTCCGGGGTTACACTCCCTATAAACCCAACTTCCGTGGTCACACGTGTCGAATCCATCTTTTCCATTGCCTGTACATTTCATATCTCCTTGTTTGGTGCAAGTTTTGTCACTGGTGTTTTGGTCCAAGTTCATTAATTTCGCACTCGCTAAACTGAATATTGTGAATTTCATTTATCCTCTCTGTTTCTTTACTACATTTTATAGCATTCTTTAGCCATGATGTTTCATCCCTTCCATAAAGGTGGCTGTTGGTCATATTGAAATCACTTGGTTATTCTAGACTTATAACAGAGAACGATCAGCCAAGTTTTGTGAATTCATCTAAAATACCATCCATTTGAGTATTTTTGCAAAAAGTGCATCGATCAACTCAGCTTAGAAATCTCAAAGATTATTTATTGATATCAAAATACGCCTTTGTAGTGATTTCAAGAACAACTAGTCTCAGCAGGATTATTTTGCACGCATTTCTTCTCCGATTCACACATTTTATGAGTCCAGTTGTGATTTTGACAAACTTTATAGCTAGTCATATCAACACTGATCATTTGACTTTCTATACTACAAGTTCCATCATTAAATTTACTAAATGGTGTTGCATTAATCAAACTTAATAAATAAGAGCTCTTTTTTTTATTTTGACGGATTTTATATCCCATTTTTCATACACAGCATTTACCACTCTTCGTTTCGAGATTTTTCAGATGATATAAGCTCATTGTATGCAATAGTGACGTCCATATTTCAGTTAAATGGAGGGTTCAAAATGCGCTACCTAATCTGGTCTATGGCTTATAGGAGTTTACAAATATTTTTCACTGCAATTTCAAGTCAAAAATCTCGATAAACTTTGCTTGTCTTTTACTCTCTCGAGCGTTTAAATCAAAAGGTAGTTTAATAGAAGAAATAAGAACTTAAATACTTTTCAGTATTTAATCACGCGAGTAATATATTATGTTTACATAATATATTACTGTAAACAAACAAAGAATCATCCAACATACTCTGTTGAACAGAACTTCTAACTCAGTCCGCAGTTCCGACTAAACGTCTATAAAAAGTTTCTCTTTTTCATAGAAGTCAAAATGGAAGAAGAATACCAATTGATAGAAGAATTACAAGCTCATACGCAAGACGTAATAACCTTACTTCGACTCTTCATTTATGTGCTTAGGTAAAATGTGTGCAATTTTTAGCTTTAAATTATCTCGTATCAGGTAGTAGAGATGGCCAACTAATTCTGTGGTCTTTAAAACCAACTGTCGATTTGAAGATAATTGATCATGGATTACGGTATATAAATTCGATGTGCCATTTTGATGGTATCACCGCTCAATCTCATTTAATTGGGTTTAGAATATTTGATAGTTGGTACAAACAAGCCTCAATTATTAGTTTATCAATGGATCAATAACATGCTGACTAAATTTGAAGACAAAATACCAAATCCCGTCCACGAAACCAATATTTGTTGTCTCAAATCAACTTATAATGGATTTTGCTCGTCATCATGGGATTGGTACTATCCTCTCATATTAATCATGTTTTATAGTACAGCAATAGTATGGGAAAATTTTCAACCAATACAAAGATTTCAAGGTCATGATTATGCAGTATGGTCCTGCATCAACATAGGCAAATCCGACCATTATGTAACTGGTACTCCCAATCCTTGAATTTCGTGTTGATGTTTATAGCTTCGGCGGATAAATCGATTGCTTTATGGAAATTGGGAGCTATAGCACCGATGAATAGGAGTTCAGAACATAGAGATGTTGTTCGACAATTATTTGATTTAACCCAATTCGGTCAAATCAAAGAGGATGAACCAGTCTTTGCGTCTTGCTCAAACGATGGGTAATCCCTCTCATTTATGGCTTTATATTAGGACTGTGCGATTTTGGGATATCTACAACGATAAATTAATTCAATTGAAAGTGGTACAGATTCTGGATAGTTACATTTATGATATCAAATTCCTGACACCAACAATGTATTGTTTAGCGGGCGAAAGCTCGTTGATATTCATATATCAAAGTACACTTCCAATTTCTGATCGTTGTGATGTAGGTGAGGAATTGGTGCAATCGATACCCCTACCTACTATTTCGGTTTGGTCCATTGATTTAAGTTTGGAAAAACAAGGCTCTTACCCCGATCTCGCAATAGCTAGTTCAGATCATGAAGTTCGTGTCTTTTCTTGTCATCCTGAACGAATTGCTGACGAAGCGCGCCTTAAAATTTATAAAGATCGTTTAGCGGGATTTAAATTGCCAAAGACTCAAACTCAATCCGTAGCTGAGAATGAGATTTGCTCCCCTGATAGACTTAAAGAGCCAGGTAAAAGGAATGGCGAAATTCAAATGGTTCGAAATCCTGACCAGGAAATTGAAGCTTATAATTGGTCTACCTCTTCTGCAGAATGGATCAAAATCGGAGTAGTAGTAACCCACCAAGGCCAAGATGAGGGAAATGGTAAGGTAATGTTTGAAGGGCTAATTTATGATTATGTTTTTGATGTCGATGTGGATCCTAATTTACCTCATCTGAAATTACCTTACAATATTGGTGATGATGTTTATCAATCGGCTACGAAGTTTATGACTCGTTATTCGCTACCTGATTCCTATCATGGTCAAATCGTAGATTTCATCTTGGTCAATACTTCTGCTTCGAGGACTAATGCCATAGAAGGTGTTGTCGGGGATCCTTTCACTGGTGGTTCTGGCTATAAACCTTCTAATGGTAGTCAAACCGCTGATTCACAATATATTGCTGGAGATCCTTTCACTGGTGGTTCTAGTTATATTTCTAATACTCAAGGAAAGGTAAATTCACATCCCTCCTTATTTTGTTTTTAGAGTTCATTATTTCCAGTGGTATTTCTACAACTTTGGTTTAATCTTTTTAATTATAGAAAGAATTCGTTTTATTTCCTGCTGTAAACTTAGTCCCTTTTATGACTCGATTCAAACAACTTAATGAGCTTTACTCTGATCAGTTGAGATTTGATGATCATGAATTACAATTGATCCTGTCTATTGATAAAAACAAAGATAACATCATAATGAAGAAACTGGTCACTTGTTTGGAAGAATGGAAAATAGAACATATTTATCCACGTACAACATCTCATTCATTGTTATTTAGTTTTGGATTTGATTAGATGGTTAGTCCAATCTACCCCATTATCTAATTATGGTTTCTCAGTTGGATCTATCGATAGATGTTTGAATATGTTACATTCCGAATTCTTACCAAAAGATCAAGCTGCTACTTCTAGTTTATCAATTAGTAAAAAAGACTTAGGTAAGATTGAAGTGGTGCCGCAACTCACTTTGAAATTATTGGCTATTTTGTTCGTCTTAGATCAAAATCGATTAATAGTTAAGGATACTATGATGAAGGTTTCTCTGATTTGTGTTGATTTTGTAGGTGTTTAATTGGATTGAATTGACCACTTCATCTAATTTACCTAATTTAATCTTGTTCACTCAATTGACTAATCTCTTTATCAAGTACCGCTCTAACCCATGTTTGTTTGTTTTACAGTGTTTCAGTTGCGCATTTGAAAAATGGGTTTAAATTGGATTTGTCTTCTGCTTTAGGGATTTCTAATCTTATGTTTATGGTATTCCTTTAAATTCATTGATTTGATTTAGATATTTGAACACCCAGAAGTTTCAACTCAAAATGAATTAAGTCATGAATTAGTTTATAAGGTGGTTACATTGATGGGCAACTTAGTATCCTTCTTTTGAATTTAATCATAGTTGAGTATTTTCCCTAGTTTGCTGGATTCGGACATCAAATCTTTCTGGAATGATTCGCTTAAGTCTTATAAAGGTATTAGTAAATTGAATACTACCATTGGTAATATCGGTTTTGTTTATTTTTAGAACAATTTGGATTACTTAAATAAATCTTATATTTTGCTTTCATTTCTTACTGGGATAGGGCACTTTCGATTTGGATAATTGATTTAGGTTCTTAAATCCTTTAACTATACTTGGTTTTTGAGAAGGATTAAGTTTTAAATCAAATTTGATAGGGGTCTTAATCTCTTCTTCCTACAAAATCAAAATCAAAAGGACAACTTTCACATCAACTACTTTTTCTTTCTTGATTGGTAATTCTCCCTTTTTTGATTTGGATGCTGCTTTCATTTGTTTCTCTAAATTCAACTTAAAACGATCTTCAAAGTCCAATTCTTTCTTCTCAACAATCTACAAAGCACCAAATCAAAATTATATATGGAATACCTTTTTATTAGTATTATCGATGAATTGAATAAACCAACCTGTACCCTCTGGATCTTCCTCAATTTTACATATCTTTTCTTGAGCTAAATGAAGCACGAAAGAAGTTAAAGAATCCCATTTCGTGGAATTCATATGTTGATGTTCCTCATCGGTAATAAATTCTTTATAAACGGTATTTGCCAAAACCTTCATACCATTATACCTAATTGAGGTTACAAAATTGGAACAGATGTACTTAAATTTTAATAATTCCAAAAATTGGTCTTGAAATTCCCGAGAAAATCGTTCTATATATAAATTAGGGTCTTTAGAAAATAGTTTCATTTGTTTTTGATGGAATTCTGAATTACAATGACTCTACAAACCACAATACATATATTAAATTAGAAATTACTTGGAAGCCATTTTCATCTTTACATTGCTTAGTACACATTTGACAATACCATTTAGTTTTCTGTAATCCTTTCCACTAAATTTTTTTGGTAATTTAGGGTTACTTTTTTGCCTATGCTTCGATGTTTCTCCTTCGGCATCCAAGAAACTTTTTTAAAATAGACTTGAACTGAAAGACTCAATCGATATTTATAAAAAGAAAGGGTAAAGTACAATTTACAACTAATCGAACGCCAAAGATTACAACTTTTTAAATAACCATTGTAAATGATTCTAAAAAGCAATATATCTATATAAAAGTATAAATATTACGCCGTTTCACGCAAAGAGGTAAAGGAAAAAAATTTATTATGAGATATAAAAAGATGAAGCTTTGTAGTTTATATATATAAACCTTCTGCTTTTATTACATCGTTCCCTCTTTCAGCAGCTGCTGAATACCATTCATATGACACATTATATTAAGTTCCTGGATAATACTCTCTAGTTGTAATCCCAACTCTTCCAAATTGTCATAAACATTTTCTCGTAACTTCCTATTTAATTTACCAAAACAATAAAATCAGGTGGAGTTATATCTGGACTATATGGAGGACGATACCAAGTGTGGATTTTGTTATCATCAAAAAAATCCATTACAAGCTTTGATTTATGAGGTCTTGCATTATCCTGTAAAACCATAGGATACTTGAATTTCTTATCAGGTAGCCATTTTAGTAAAACTTCATTAATAAAGCCTATATAGACTTCTAAAGTTACCATCTCTTTTGGTGCACAAAGCTTCCAATATGTAACACCATTATAATCCATTGCTAGTATAAGCATTCTTTTTCTCTGATAGTTTGATTGTGCTACAATTTGTGGTGGAATTTCATCCTTAGTTCTCCAAAATCGAGACTGATCACGCTGAGGTTGCATATATAAAGTAAGCCAAGTTTCATCTATAGCCAATGTTCTGTTTATTAGGGTTTTTTGTTTTGATAACTGCTCCAAATTATATCTACATGCTAATACTCTATGTTCTCTTTGTTCCTGTGTGAGAAAATGAGGAACCCATTTGCTCAATAATATCTTCATTTGTAAATATTCTGTTAAATACCGATAAACAGTAGCTTTGCTACAATTTACTAACATGGAAAGTTCGAGGCACGACCAGGCTCTACTTTGAGCAAGATGTTCTTTAATTTTCTCAATTGTATTTTCTTTTATTAAATGATTACTTGTATCGCCTCCTCTAGTGTCTTCAACGAAATTTTGGCCCTTATTAAATTTAGAAACCATATTTTTCACTGTATTATATTTATAGGCCTTTTCTCATATCATTTTAACCAATTCTTTGTGTATTATTACCGAACTGTGGCCTAGAATTACTCCAAATTTGATAAATACACATTGTTCTTTATCAGTTATTGAATTTTTTACTTTTTGTAAGTTATCCATTATAGTAATCTAAACAAATATGATTTAAAAATAAAGCTTAATTTATAGAAAATATTATATATAAACCTTGGCACTAGATATTAATTTGCATATTTATTATTAAGTAAAATTCGCTTACTTTTTTGCGTAAAACGGCGTAATATTACATTATTAATGTATTTACAGCATTACATTCGTCTAAAACTCTCATTTATACAGGGTGGCGCAAGTACATCCCTGTGCATAGAAAATGGCGCGACTCCATTTTCTATGCACAGGACTGTAAATTTGGACACTCTAATTTTTGCGATGGGTGATAATAAAAATATATTTATTTAGCCAATTTTATTTTTTTAAAATAAATAACTTTTCAAAATGGAAAAAAATATAACTATTGAATATCAAAATATATAAGAATAAAATGTTTATTAGAAGCTGGAATGTCCCCTATAAAATATCACCTCATCTAAATTGCTCTCGACAAACTGTTTACAATATGGGACAAAATTTTTGAAACAATTCTATTCTAATTAGTCGAGGAATTTCAATTTCTTGAATGCATAAAATAGTAAGAATGAAAATAAATTTATGTATTTATTATCCATAAAATATCTCTTAG
>NIPM01000908.1:6979-57008 GCA_002738285.1 Holacanthella duospinosa | reverse complement strand
AAATTAAACCTTTTTTAGATTCAATACTTAATTAATTATTAAAAAAATTATGTAATTTACAATTAAAACTAAAACAAATGAAACTAAAACTTAAATATTGCTTATAAACTGAAGAAAATCAAACAAAAAAAACTCTTGGTTTGGACTTAATCTCAGACCTAAATTGAGAGGGAATTAGGTCTGGAATTAAGTTTTTGAAAGACGGACTAAGTCTGGAGGACGGAGAAAGTCATTCTACGTCACATATTTGTGGCGCGAATCTCATAATTAGGTCTGGTACAGACCTAAACTTAATTATTAAATTCCTCTAATAGGAATGAAATGAGCCATCACAATTTAGTATTTGATACTTCTCTTATCAAGTCCATTTTTAACATTGCACAGCGTTATTTCTAACTAGATACCTTTGTAGCTGGTGTCGTATTCGCGTATGCACTACTCTTATTGAAATGGTAGAGAGTGGGTTATCTTTTCTTTAGTATCCCTATTGCACAGGAAGAGATTAGGGCTATACTCTTTCTTCCACTTTCATACAGTATGTTAGGTAGCGAAGAAGAATTTTTTTTTCTCCATCTCTCCTAATGTCCTAAACTTTTCCTCAGCGAGTTGTGGTGATCAAAAATTCATCAGCGTGACCATACTCCGATGCAATTCAGAGTTGGTCTCCCACGAGGTAACATTTTTCATATACATTTAATTTTCAACTTTTCAATTTGAAACTGTTTTCAAAGACCCGAACACCTGATGCATGACTCTTACAGTGACTCTGAGTATCATGACTCAGAGTTAGGAGTCGGGAGTCATTTGGTGACTGACTCCTTCGTGGTAGAACTCAGAGTCATGATTATTTACCGACATGCGAAAATGAGCATAACGAACTAATTTTCCATATTTTTCGCATCTACTTTCACCATTAAATATATATATATATTTTCTAATTTCGGATTCTCATACACGATGTTACATAGTTTGTATTACATGACAAATTTATATTTATTTCATTATGCACATTTTTTTTATTGAAAGTCACCTCCCAAAATCAAAGAGTCATATTCATGGATCCGAAAGTCGGACTTCAAATGTTTAGAGATTCGGCCACTCTGACTCAGCTAAACCGTGAGTCATGGTGAAGACTATAGTTGAAACTTTTGAAGTTGACACTAGTGGAAACTTTCTTCAAGTCGGAAAAATTTGCTTTTGAATTGGATGCAGAGGGACTTTTTCACACTAGGGTCTGTTCGTTTAGAACATAGATGGATTTATCTCAGTTAATTAAACATAAGGAACAAATTAAATTCGCGGCTAAAACATTAGTATTGCATGAATAAAGATAGTTTCGATGGATTAAAATCTTATCTAGGTTAAATATTATCTAAATGGAAAGCAAATCTTCTAAAATATAGAAAAACATTTGCGAGCAAAAAGAATTTTTTAATACTTGTGTTTTACTCTGACAAAAAAATTTAGACCCAAACATTTGGGTAACTCGAGTGACAGAATTAGACAATTTGACATTTGACATTTAACATAATTGGCAATTTTGTATTAAATTTTTAATTATGATAAATGTCCAATCTCAAATTATGAATTAGATTATGCTTTTAATGTGCCCAGATATGTTGCATGGTTCATGGGATGCATCATGAGACAACACTTTACTTACCAATAGTTTGGGTTTCCCTCCGAAAAAAGAGAAAAAGTTTAAAAAAAAATTCTTCTTCGCTACCTAACATACTGTATGTTGTAGTCAAATGAAGTGAAGGCTAGGAGTATTTCAATTTGACTTCACCAGACCCTCACTCTTCTCTTTTCAATCTTATTTCTAGAAAAAACGGACGTAAAGCATCGGTCCTCTTATGAATGTGGTTTCAGCCATACACTTCACATGCTATTCAAACTGAATGGGGTTACATGAGATTCTATTCGGTGACTAACTTGAGAGAAGTATTCTGTAGCGCGAAAATCATAATCCAAATGCAAATTTTTAATAATTTGAATTTGGCTTATCATTTTGATTTTCCTTCAAGTTAGTCTTCGCATAGAATCTCAAGTATTCTAGTTTGAATAACATGTGAAGTGCATGTTTGAAACAATAGTCATAACCGCCATGAGACCGTTTTTTTATAGGAATGGAATTTCATAAAGAAGAGTGTAAATCTCAGAGGCTTACTTTCCTCTGACTAGAACATATGAAAGTGGAAGAATGAGTATAGTTCTTATTTCTTCCTCAGCTATAGGGACACTAAAGATAAACGACCCTGTATATGTGATGCATGTGATAAGATTGTAGTTGTAGTTCAAATGTCAGTAACCTTAATCCTGATCTGTATTTAAGCAAAATGAACGATTCATTTAAAAAGTAGAAACCTGATTCCCGGATCTACATTGGATAAACTCTTAATTAAAAAATTAGTATTTAAAAACTAATCATGTTGTGCGGAAGGCTCTCCCGTCCATTTGGCGAATTACCCAGTACATAAATTTGGGTAAGAAATAGCTTATTGAATTAAGATGTGCATAATTTGTTGAAACATTGTTCTTATAACACTCATGCAGTTTCTGGAGTATCGGTCTGCTCACCAGGGCCCTATTCTATAAAGCTTTCACAATTCACAATTCACAAGTTCACAGTTCACAACTCACAAGTACAAGTGAAGCAAAACTGCGTTTTATAAAAACGGGTTGTAAAATAGAAAAGTTTTACAATTTTTAAGACCAACTTTACAATTGTAAAAATCCGATTGGCGCAAAATTCAATTATTTTGATTAATTATTATTTTAATTAAATTTTGATTTTATTTACCACAGCAACTCCGTGGTATTGAGCCCCGCCCCCGATCCAATGTAAAGCACACAGAATTTGTTCACTTGGCGAAAGACCATTGGTCATCTGGTTAGGGTATATATTTGGGGGGTGTTGAAAAATTTCTAAGCTTTTTTCAAAAAATTTATTATCTGGATTTTTTCATTTCTCCATGAATCAGACATTTGAAGACTTTTGGGATAGTTTTTCGAAAAAAAAATTATTAAAAATTTTTTTGTTTTGAAAAAAAAAATTTTTTTTGAAAACAGTCTCAAAAGTCTTAAAATGTCATGATTCGTCCTCTACACGAAATTAGCGAAAAAATTTTTTTTACTAAAAAACAATTTTTGAAAAAAAAATTTTCATAAAAAATTTTTTTTTTCGAAAACAGTCTAAAAGTCTTCATTCGTGGAGAAATGCATAAATCCTGAAAAAAAAATTTTTGTAAAAAACTTGGAAATTTCTTAACACCCCCCAAATGTATACCCCAACAACCTGTCCTCTTTGTGTGCTGTAGAAACGTTCCAATTTTTTCCAAACTATTTCCAGCAGTGACATGGTTCATTCGATACCTTCCATTCAGACTAAAATCTGTATAGGCGCTGAAAAGTTAATTCTAGATTTGAAATGTCTTTTGAGTCGCCCAAGTTCTATATCCATAACGTCACTGACAATTTCTGCCATTTTTTTGCAACTATTTTAATTAATAAGAAAATATTCACTCACTTNTATGTATTCCGTTATTTTTGAGTTTTACTTTGTAATGCTCCCTCTTAGTTATAGTATTTATTACTCTAAGATTACTATAGCTTGTCTTTCTGATTCACAATAGTTTTTATCTCACTTTATTTATGAATTAATTCTTACCTATAGTTGTCGCTTGCACTTTTCTTAAACTCTAGCCTATTTCTGTGAAATTTGACATGACCAAGAAGTTGCTGTAGTATTCTGAACTTTTTTCCGCACCCGACGTGCTCACAATGATATGGAGTGGAGTCTTCCAAATGAATTTTTCTAATATGGATATTGAGCCGGCTTTCCCGGGGGCACACAAAACTACATTCTGGATAAGAACAATAGATTTTTGTCGTCTTCGTCCTCACGTCAGTTTCTACCTCCTTTCCTAAATTATTCCTCTTCTTCGCTTTTGAACTAGACTCCTGATGACCGAAAACAACATAAATCGTCACATTATGGTTCAATAATATGTCATATTACAATTGGTCAAGGTGTAACGCGACATCTCAGAGATGAATTTCTCAACGCTGAAATTATAAATTTCTTAAAGTAGCATTATGCGTGAAATTTCCTTTGATCCTTGGAATATATTTTTCCTTAGGAATGGAATGTTAAATTAAATTAACTTAACTGGCACTACTTTAGAAATCGGTTGTCAAGTCGTTACTGTGTTAAACTATGCTACTCCGAGCCAAATTATAGGCGGTAGCTGGCGTCGAATTCATGAGAACAGGAGGCTAAAGATAAATTTTGGAAGAAACGTCGTTATTGATGCACACGCGATTACGCAGACGGATAGTGTTTAAAAAGTTTATCCCTATTCTTCACATATTTTTCTTACGTCTAAAACCTTCCTATATTTTCCTAATTTATTTATTTCTTGTACAGCATTATCCAAATTAAGCTGTGGCTTCTTTTTCCGCCTTTCACCAAAAACGGCTTCGGGCACACGGTACACAATTAGTAAATTAATGAAGGTGAAGCTAGCCGACAAAAAATAGTGAGTGCCGGGAGTGAAATTTTTTTATATATACTAATTATTATTATATAAGGTAACTTGTCAATCCCACTATCCCAATATTTTCCCGACACAATACACATCAGCTAGCTACAGATGAATGCATAAGTAGTTAACGCTTTTTGAATATTTTTTTTTGACTCCCGCCTTCCTTGTCTCAAATATTTTATTTGCTGGTACAGTAAAAACGCAATTAGTTGCACCTTGCTACTGTTCAAATTCATTGCCCTGTATAATTTTTACCAAAAGTACTCCACGAGGATTTGGGTAAGTGATACGTCATTCGATCGGAAATCTTATATAGATTACGAATGCATTCGTTGTAGGCGCTCAGCTCAAATTTTTCTGTAATTTTTTTTGTCATTTTTACAAATAAATGATGTCGAAATGATTCTTTAAACTTTGTTCATGAGATGAGGTTTCTCACTCAGTCAGAAATGATGCAGATTACTAGTTGAATATCCATTGTTGACGGTCAAGTCAAATTTTGCAAAAAAAAAATCTGACAAATTTTTTTTTGGTTGAATTAATGTTGATAATTGTAACAATAAAGCAGAAATTCACATTGTGTTATAGAACCAACAATAGAATGCCATACCTAATGCATGAGTGGCTGAGGTGAGTGACTAATTATTGCTCTTAATCTGAACAGTTTAGCTGACCAAATTGTAAGTACCATTTGAGAAAGTGTATGACCATGATCAATTAAAAAGTGTCCGGGAAGTAGAGACACAACTTTGATGAATCAATGCAGGAAGCACAAAATTAATACATCTTCAGTTTTATCTGAATCTTCACTTTATTTTGAAGAGTAAGACCAAAGTGAGGGTACAAGGGTTTCAGGAAGGGACTTCGCCTATTAGTAAACTTGCTTGAAAAATATAGTCTTTTCCTGACCCTTGCAATTACGTAGGTAGAGAGGATGTTTTTGTGAATGTTTTTGTTAGATAATAGGCGTATTCACGCAAATACGGATCAGTAACATGCACAATCGTGATTGGGGTAGTTGAGCGTGATACATACCTGTAACGGATATCGCGTTCAGGTAGTTCAGACCATATTTGCCCGCGGAATTCAACGAGCCTTCGGCTCGTTGCTATCGGAGGCGCGCGAAGCGAGCCGGAGATTGCGCCCCGCCATTTCTTTCAGGTGATAAAATACTGATGAAATATTTTATTAACAACCTAACCTAACAACCTAACAAATTCTAATCCTAACAACGAATGCATATTAATTATTCCAAAACGTTAAAAACTTCAATCGTTGATCACAGAGAAAAAGTTTATTAGAAAAAATTGGACACTGAATTATTATAAGCAACATTTGTATAAATCATTAGGTCGCTCAAGAGGGACACATAAGACGGTTGTGAAATTTTTCTAAGTTTTTTAAAAATTTTCTAAGTTTTTTAAAATTTAAAAAAACTTGAACAAGTGATCACAGAGAAAAATTTTATTAGAAATAGTTGGTCACTGAACTATTCTAAGTAACATTTGTAGAGGTCATTTTATCGCTCAAGAGAGACACATAACACGGTTGTGAAATTTTTTTGCTGCCCCTTTGGTTAAATCCAACCCGTTAACCTCATTTCCTTCAAATTTCGCACAATTCATTTGCTGCCTGAAATTTTTTTGGGTGAAAGAAACTTTTTACTGCACGGGTTAATTTGAATAATGCTGTATAATAAACATCATCTAAACCGAACTCTTTTCTCTTCCGTTTTACCTAGGACGACCCTCAGTAACAAATTCCTATCCATCAGTTTCGTCTATCCATGATTTACAGTATTCCCTTTTGGTATATCTGTCTGTGCAATCGCAACATGTATTTTTGTCATGCGATATTCGTGTGCATCTGCCAACCTTCCCTGCATTTTCATATAAATTGGTGTCCGCAAAATCTTAATGCAATTATGATGTGTATTCAAAACCTATACATACTTTTTATTTATGTTTTTAAGCCTTATTATATTTTGTCTTATCTCTCGTGTGTGAAACCTTAAGGTATTTTCATCTAGTCTTTTTTGAATGCGAAACCTAAATTCACCTTTTATTGTTTGTGTATGCACAAAGAGCTTTTAGGTATTTTTGTTGTAATCAATTACGTAATGTAAACAAATGAATTATGTTTTAGATGTGTGAATTACTCATAGTCCTTTTTCATTTTTGTATAGTATTCTTACTTTTATTATAACTAGATATGTACTATAAAATAGTTAAAACGCCTTACTAGTGGCGTTGGCAGTATTCGTCCAAATTTAGTAGACTTCTGCACTGGTTGCTGCAGATATGTTGACTGTGAAGAATTTCTTAACCTTTCTATCCGTTGTAATAGTCGTATTCGATTTGATTCAACGATAGTTATAATTGGTTTTTTCCCAAGGTACCCAGCTTCGATTCGTTCTTCAAAATGTGTATTTTTAAATTCATTCCTGGAAATATACATATTAGAGGTGTTTCGAAGGGCATTCATCCGTCCGGTCGAAGATCAAATGGAACGAAAAAACAAAATCGAAGATCGAAGGTTCGAAGGATTTGCATGTGGGGTGTCTATCGAATAGTAATAACAAGCAGAGGCCATTCTAACGTTCCATTACGTTGTAAATTGAGAAATTAGAATTTTATTTCTATATAAAAAATATAATTAAACGCAAAGAAGTTTTCAGTATTTGTAATTGTAACCAGTTCGTTTTAAGTTAGGATGGAGAAAGGTAAGAATTTCTCCGTTTACTGGAAGTAGTTTAATTAAAAAATTAGTATTTAAAAACTAATCAGGTTGTGCGGAAGGCTGTCCCGTTCATTTGGCGAATTACCCAGTACATAAATTTGGGTAAGAAATAGCTGAGAAAGTAGTAATACGTCATGTCATGATCCACAAAAAACAACAAACGAGTGATACCATTTTATAAAATGAATGAAAACGTGTGTAAGTCGACCACGCTCAAATTGTGAAATTTAACCTTCGAAACTTCGATCGAAAATTGCCAAGAAAATTTGAAAGTTGAAGCTTCGATATTTTGAAGACTTCGGTCGAAGTCTTCGAGTTTTCGATAGTTAGGTTTATTTCTAAAAATTCCAGCATTAATTGTTGAAAATGAGTTTCAATCGCTAGAAAAGCAATGGTATTAATTTGTGAACTTTATATATATATAATTTGCATTCTAAAAATTATCTGAAATTCAAAATATCTTACGTAGCAGTTGACGCCAGTTTGTCATGTTCCTGTCGAACATATTGGAGAATGGTTGAAAGTGATGGTTCATTCTGCCCCAAAGGGTCCACAGGGTAGTCGGAGTTTACCACGCGAGCTTTTATAGAAGATTCGATGACACATCTGTAGTGCTCAAGCTGTCGCTGTAAATTTTGAATAGTACGAAATAGAAAATTAATTTCTCTATTGTTCTGGAGACACAACTGGCAGTAATTGACGTCATGAAACACAGACTCTAGGTATGGATCCAAATTGAGTACTTTGAAGAGTGAAGATGCACACTCAAGTGACCAATGAAAAAAGTCGTAACTTTCACACTGTCTAGTCTGAGCGTCTCCACCACAGATGAAGCATACAGATATCTTTATCTTTCCATCATAGAGACTTATTATATCAGTATTAGTTGATTCGTCTTCCATTTTTGATTTATTATTCATTTACTCACACATCTGAAGAACAAAATATGGAAGTTAAACATTTACGTACACATTTTAAAATGTAGGAACTCATTTAAGAACTAAACACATTTTTATTTTAAACACTCCAAGTTTTGTGTATTCTGATAGCGATATTCTGCACAATATTCATATTAGGCCAGTGCAAAATTCGCACGAAAGGGAGGGGGTTTAGTTGAGGCGCAACATGTAAGCTCGGTATGTGAGTAAATCTGAGAGTTAATTACAATTTTTGATCCGAGATAGCAGATACTAAAAAAGAACTTTTCGTGTTTACGTAATCCATGCAGGAGCGTAAATAATTTTACGTGGTTTAGAGTGGGTGTGAAAAACTATTGTTTTGGAGACGCTAAAGAAGAAGAGTTTCGATTCAATGTTGGACATGATAGATAAATCACATGTCACAACTTAGTGTTCTAAAATTTCAAAAATATTAAAAATCAAAAAAAAAAATTTTTTTTTAATGTTTATAGTAAAGTGCAACCTTAACGCCCGTTCCATGCTTTTTCCAAAACCAGCTTTTTCAGGAAAATTTTTCTGAAAAAGTTTGAAAAATCAATCCATACTTTTTCATTTCGTTGTCATTGTGTTTTTCACCCGTTGTTTGAAAAAAAATTTTCTGAAAAAACAATTACATAACTTTTTCTTTTCATTGCGAACTCCGATCGTCGTGTGAAGTTGAACCGTCTCTACTTTTTCGGAAAACGGTACGAAAAAAGATTTGAAAAAGTATGTATTGCCATCCAATTTAGAGTACGTCATGACAACTTTATGAAAAAAGAAAACACGACGATTTGAAAAAGCATGAAACGGGCGTAATTCACGCCAAATTTCATTTTATTGGATCTAAGGTCATTCAAATTGATGTGAATTTGTGAAATAGCCAACTTTATATTATCTAAATTCCGATTTTTTTCAAAATGGACTTTGCGTTAGGCATTTTTGGGTTATTTCTAGTCGATAGCTAATAGCTACCCCAGATAGCCGAATTCGAATGTTTTGAAAAAAAAAATATATTTTGCGAAAAGAAATACTAAATTCAAAATAGAATATGATACACCTAGAAAAATGAATTCGGTGTATGCAAAAAAATTTGAGCCCAATTTGTCTACAGATGTAAAGGTAACAAAGAGGAACTAAAATTATATATCTGATTTTGTACCCTTCCCTCGCTGCGCAAACCCCCTTTCCACCCCCCTCCCCTGAGGATTGGATTACATCTACTAAATGACAACTGATAAGTTGCCGAATGGTATTGTACTTGGCATGGAGAAATATTTAGCTACAAGACCAACAGTTTGAGAAAACGGATATAAAATCTGAATTATAACCCCAATAAAATTTTCACATTTTGGAACCTAAACGTGTTTACTAATTTGCTTTCACTAACTTTTTTTGCTACTTTTCACGCTTAAATTCTTGCATTTACAAAGCAATTATTGATTTTTTAAATGGTTATAGTAAATAAATCAAATTCTTATTCTTTGTCCTACAATATTGAAACAGTTGACCTGAAACCTGAAAAAATACAAGAAGTTACAGCTGAACATGGATTAAGGGATGGCCTAAGCGAACATAAAATTGGAATTGGAATGAAATATGGAACTGGTCGAAAGGAGAAGCATCCGGGAGTGACCTCAATTTAATGAAACTTCGTGCCAAGTCAACTCCATTTCTCAAGGAACTTTTTAAGAACGAGAATTTTGAAGAACTGTCACCGATTTGTTGATGGAGAACATTCAAGACTCAAGTTAATCATTCAGTTATGAACTTCCTCGGAGCTTCATCAATATCAACGGGCCTAGAAAGTACATTTTCTACTTTTAGAATTGTTCACCCATAAATACGGAATCGTTTAAGAATTGAAAAGGCTGCGAAGCTTGTCTTCATTCTGCAAAGTCTTAAGAAATGATAGTAAACTGATTCGTAAACATGAAACTGTACTCACTTGTGCGTTCTGTGAGTTTAGTTTCGTGTTTAAAAAAAATTTCGTTTTTTTAAAGATTTTTTTTCCGGACTTTTGCATATCTCCACGAATCATGACATTAGAAGACTTTAAAGACAGTTTTTAAAGACTGAAGTTTTTGTTCACTTAGAAATAATTTTGGGGAAATAAATGTTTTTTCTAAGTGAGCAAAAATTTCAGTTTTTTTTAAACAATTTTCGGATGTTTGCGTTTATACACGAATCGTAACATTTGAAGACGTTCGATAGGTTGTGTAGTAACTTGCAAACTAACAACCTAACATATATAAATAAATTTATTTATTTAACAATTTTTATTTATTTATTTTAAATAATTATATTTTTTAATAATTTCTTATAATCTTTTATAAGGAATTAGTTTCTGGAAAGATGTCTGAAACGTCTCCAAATGTCATGATTCGTAGAGAAATGCAGAAAGCCATAACAAATGTTTTTGAAAAAAGAAACTAAAATTTTTTGGTACTTTGAAAAATTTGTTCGAGAACAAAAATCTTTCAAAGACTGTCTCAAATGTCTTCAATCTCATGATTGGTGAAGATATGCAAAAATCCGAAAAAAGTTTTGTTTACAAACTTTCGACCACCCTTAAGGATATACCCCAACCCTAGGTTATCAATGTGTTTGCAATTTCAAAATAATTAGATAAACTAATAAATTTCTGTTATTCACTTTGTTTATGAATCTCACTTGCAGTTCAATACTTTTACCTGGCTGCGTAAAGTTAGCAGATCATCACCATAAAGTCAGCAGAACAGCAGATCAGACCACAAAGTTAGATCCCTAGCACCATAAAGTTAGCAAAATATTGGGTGAAAATCATAAAATTAGCCGACTTAGCAGAAAAAGAGCCATAAAGTTAGACAATCCTCACTCCAAAGTTAGCAGATCAGCAATAGTGGAACAAAAAATTAGACCGTAAAGTAGACTGATCACCAAATACGACCGTAATGTTAGAAAACCTGAAAATAAAACCGTAAAGATAGCTCATCAGAAATCGTAAAGTAGGCCGATCAGAATAAGTCGACCAGAAGATCAATTCGCAAAATTAGCAGAGCAGTAATGCTCATATCAGCTGATCATATCAAACATTTGTTTCAGAGCAATTCCCTATGCATAGTAGCAATTTTCATGCGCAGTTAGCGTTGATTGATTACTAACATCGCAGTATCCATTTTATATTTTTATACATGTGCAGTAGAAAGTACGCCGACCTAAATATGCTCACGTATCAGCTCATCATTTAACACAAATGTTTCTGACCAATTTCCATTCGCATTAAGCACTGATTGATGATTATCATGCGTAATATCCATTTTATGTTAGACATGCACGGTAGTAGTTACGCTGTCTTAGACATGCGCTGCGCATATCTAAGACAGTGTATCAACTGATCATATCAAACAATTGTTTCAGACCAATTCCCATGCGCAGCCTCCAGTTTATGTTGATAGACACGCGCAGTAGTAAATACTCTGTCCTAGACATGAGCACGTTTCATCTGATCATATCAAACAATTATTTCAACCAATACCTGAATAACGAGTTTTCATTACGCAGTTCACAAAAACAAACATCAATTTTAAAAATACAGTGTAATACACTGTAATTGAAATTTGAATAGTACCGGTACTTACAAAATAAATAAAGTAAATAACTAAGTAGTTTATCCATATATAGTTATAGGTAGCTTAGAAAATAATATTATTCAACGCTTTAAGGCAAAATGATGAGCAGTATTTACTACTATGCATGTCTAACAACAAAATGGATATTGCACATGTAAATTTATCTGAAACAGTTGTTTGATATGACCACGTGATACGTGCGCATGTATAGGACAACGTATTTGCTAACGGGCATNTATCTGAAACAGTTGTTTGATATGACCACGTGATACGTGCGCATGTATAGGACAACGTATTTGCTAACGGGCATATCTAACAACATAAAATGGATACCGCGATGTGGGGGGATGGGGTTTTGGTGGGAGGGATGCAGAGGAGAGNGCATATCTAACAACATAAAATGGATACCGCGATGTGGGGGGATGGGGTTTTGGTGGGAGGGATGCAGAGGAGAGGATATGGGAGAGAGGGATGTGAGGTGATCGGATATTGACCGGAGGGGATATCGGTGCGTTGGGTGTGAGCGATTGGACTTGGTAGGAAGAGATGTGGGCGGGAGGGACTTGGGGGTAAGAGAAATGACGTGGCCAGTATGGATGCTATTAGGGAAACCTAATTTGACAACATGCCTTTGCTTTTTTATGTTATTGACAGATGGCATCTACATCGTATACTGCAAGCGCCGAAAACCAATTTGTCATCGACACCTTTGTGACGTTATTTAAGAAGGGCCGAATTTTAAGGGTTAAGACAGCGTATTTACTAATGCTCATTTAATAACATCAAATTGTTACTGCTTATGTTAATGATCAGTCAACGCTTGGGAATTGCTCTGATATATTTGTTTGATAAGATCAGCTGATATGAGAATTAGTGCTCTGCTAACTTTACGTTTTGATCTCCAGGTCGGCTAATTCTGATCGGCCTACTTTACGATTTCTAATCAGTTTTCGGTCTTATTTTCAGATCGGCTTACGCTGGTCGGTCTTATCTGCTGATCACTTTGTCCTACTTTACGGTCTAATTTTTTGGTCAGCTATTGCTGAGCTCCTAAATTTGAGGATGCAGATTGTCTGACTTTAAGGCACTATTTCTGCTAGTCAGCTAATTTTATAATTTTGGCATAATATTCTGCTAACTTTATGGATCTAGGGAGCTAACATGACGGTGTGATCTGCTGTTCTGTTAACTTTACGCAGACTTTCTATACCTTTATCATTTTGAATCATAAATGGGCAAACAACCATTTCGTTTGCCTACTATAAAAGTGAAACGTATGGTTATGGTTCAACTATCTTCTGCTTGCTGAAAGATATTCCTAAGCCGGAGCAGTCAATTGCTCTAGCTTTAGCAATATTCTTTATATATTCCTTTTGAGTTAGTGTAATGGCTAGATAGCCTGCTCAGCAACACCTGTGAGCCATACGCCTAAAGCTCCCCTCTTCCCTAATTATATGCTTATGCTCCTTCGATTTGGTAACAAACAGTTGTAATTCCTGTTGTACTTCTGCTGTTTACTAACAAATTTTATTTTAAGCTGTGATACAATTGACAAATGATTGAGAACGAAAGATATGTGAATTGAATAGAGAAAAATGACTTAACATTAGATTCCCCATCTCGAATAAAAAATAGTCTCCATGACTCTGACTCAGGAGTCATGACTCTGACTCTGACTCTCATGACTCTGACTCCCAGGGTTTTTCGGAGTCGGGAGTCATTTAATGACTCTGACTCCAAGGGTTTTGGGAGTCAGAGTCATGACTCTGGAAGTCGACTCCCAGACTTGGGAGTCATGACTCTTTTGAAACATGCGCACATGGGCATATGGGACTATTTTGTAACAAAATTTACATGCAAATATTATTTCGATAGTTATTTTTGCAAAGAAATATTTAAAAAAAAGTAACAAATTGTTTATTCAACCTGATGATAGTGGCTTTTTTAGTTTCTTGTTGTCAAGGAAACTTAGAAAATTAGGAAACTTAGAAACAAAGAGACTAAATGTATAAAAAAAAAATTCAATTTCAGACCCGATTTTCCATTTTTGTATCATGTAAAGAGTCAGAGTCATGACTCTGACTCCGGCCAAACTGGGAGTCATGGAGAACACTAATAAAAATGCATTGGATGGGAGCCAAATAATGTAAGTTCTTCCCCACTATAATTATTTGTCAAATTGCGATGTGTTTCTAATAAAACTAGAATGATGCTAAAATTATGGCCATGAGATTCTGATAAATGTGTGATTTTTACACACAAAAACAAATAGCAACTTTGTTTAAATTGATTTTGAAACAGGTGAGTTTAATGGTTTTTGTAGGGAAATACTTTCGCTAGCTATGGAAACAAATGCAGGTGAATCGACTTTTAAACTGCTAAACGTTGGTAGGAGTAAACCTTTAAATGTGTATGTTTATACAGTAATCTATTACCAACCTCAACCTACGAAGGTGAGGAATCCCGCAGCAGTTAGAAAAAGTAATAAGCACATCTAAAATTTAAGCACGCTTTGGATGTGACCATGAGCTTAACCTGGAGCAGCGTGTCCCTACCCCGCAACTGAAGGAACCTAGCGTACTCTGTATATCATACAAAATTGTATAGCCGCATCGTACCAGTACCCTTTACCTGATTCAAAAATTATTTTGCATAGAAAAGTTAGAAAGTTGTTAGACTATCACAAAACTGCAAACTTGATAAAGAAAGACCAAAGTGACTGGCGCCAAACGGTTACAACAACGCCTGGCAAAAATATCACGTTAAAATCACATTTTCGGTTATCAGAGAAATAAACCATCGTATAAATCACCCAATTTTTACCACCAACAACAAAGTCAAATAAACGTGCTTACATACCCAATAAATAGAAACTGATGGGGAGATATCGGGCCAAAGTCGTATATTTTACCGGGCCACAACCGTTTTTGGCCCCAGTCTTCAATCGGTCCAACGTCAGATTAGTGCCTGACGGGCCAATAACGGGTGATGACCGGCTTACTCACATATTTCGGACGGTCTGATTATTATCCAACACTATCGATTGTGCACCATTTTCCGCCCGATCATTTTAGCAAACCATTAAATTCTTTGGAAAATATGTATCATGAATGATTTAGAAATAATAACTAAGTCAACAGATCGCAAATTTGCAGAATATGCATAACAATAATAAATTTCTAATGATAATAATATAACATTTTGATTTTAGAGACCTAATGTTTACTTCTATAACACTGAGAGATGGGTAATTGAGACTTAACAGCTTCGGAGAAATATGAAATGATAATGTATTTTACCACCAAATTCATATATGTGAAATTAAATAATGAGAGAACGATGTATGAGTTATTTGTTCTTACCAATGAAACATTTGCCAAGAATAGAATCCCGAATGATGCTTTCCCTCCTCTCCCACAGAAATTCAACTTTTTGGAGAACTGCCTATCTAAAACTGACGCGAGGATCCGCTTCACAAATGCTCTCGTGTCGTTACCTCCTTTTGACACCATAAATTCCACCTGCATTTCAATGTAAAACACCTTTTAGAATTCTAAATTAGAGATAGCATAAAAAGTAAAAAATTTCTTACGGTCGCTTTATAGTTCTCTTCAATCGCTAAGCAATTGTGTATTTCCCTGTAATCTTGACCATTCTTGACTGGAAACTTTAATATACACAAGGACTTATTTGGAAGATGATGGGGTGTAACGGTTTCCAAGCAGTATGAATACGTCTTCTCTTAGAGCAGCCAATTCTCTCAGAACTGTCCACTCAAATTCTATATTAGAAAATTAAATTCTACGCTCAGATTGCTTTTGAAATATTTTGAAATGAGGTTCTATGCTACTCCTTTCCCTCAAATACTCTAGCCTATGTTAGGTCGATTAGTAGGATTTGTTATACAGAGGAAAGAAAAGTAGATAGGAGTCAAACCTCATTTCGAAACAATGGAAGAGTAGGGCTTAGAAAGGTTAACTGAAACTTAATTTTTATGTTTTGCTTACTGTGCCGTTGTGGAAATCCATCCGTTTGAAGTTGAATAGGTGAAATATTAGCCGCGTTGATTGAACCTATTAATTTTTAGCTTAAGTCTAGCTTGAATTTTACATTGTAAATTTAACTTGCAGCTATTTTGCTTAGCCTGATTTTGGCTATTCAATGGAGTCAACGGAACTTCATAGGTGACACAAGTAACGTCATCAGATATTATTTGCTGTCGTAATTTTGTTTGTAGGGATGGAGTCTGATCCACATTAAAATTAACGGTGCGTTTCCTGATCCTAGGTTTGTTTGCCATGATCTCTGTGCCCGTGCTGTCAAGGTTAGTTACAGGATCAGATACAAACTTCGCGCAAGCTCTCCTTGCGTTCTTGTATGTTTCTAGAACAAGATAATGACATTATACATAACGTGGTACCATAAGATTAGTGTTCCGCGCAGCTCAGCAGATTATATGAGGTTGAGCCGCGGCACAGGATTTTTTAACTAAGATCAGCTTGACTCTTATTAAGGCTCTTTATTTTTTACTGAGTCTACTGAACTACAATGTAAAGTTTCGCAATTGAATAATTCAGGCAGAAAGTGGTTAGGCTCCGAGCAAGTCAAGTGATAGACGATCCATCACCAGTTTAGATGAGTCGTAAAAACAAATTCAGCGGCTCTTAGCTCAGATCCGATTTCTTGAGCCTGAGTTTTGCGCAACACTATCACAGGCGAAGTCAGCGTTACCACAAATTATTTCCCACCTGTTTCCTAATTACTTTACATAAAAAAACGAAATCAGAACGTGACGTGCGGATTGGAATAAATAGTTCATAATTGGGTTGGGCATTAAAAACGTTCAATTAAAGAGCATTTACTGCAATATTTCAAAACCGTGGCTAGTCAATCCAGTCACTAGTGGGTTGCACGTTATTCTTGATAAAATGAAACAGCGTCCCTTGTGACTTGCCAGCCGGAGGTACAGAATTATCAAACTAACCCCCTTCTAAGTTTGCGGCGCATTAAAGCCTAAAATTCACTGAGTGGTTGAATTTGTTTTTTTTTACAGAACAGATTAGCTAGATTTAGTACTTATAAAATGTACTGCTGTCGTACACGAATGAATAGTATTCTTACTAACGGATCGTAATGTTTCAACATGGCTTCTGTGAATTTCGAGCCAGAATGGCTCGAAATGACTCTAACGGCTTTGAGAGACTTGGGGCCGAATTTAAGTTAGCCACTTTAGGGTTCGCAAATTCGAGTGACACTCAAGTGAATCCTAAAATGGAGAAATGGAATTCAAGATTCTTTTTTTATCAAATTCCACTCAAATCGACCAGGAGAGAAGCTGGTGTGAAGTTTCGAATGAGGTCTTACCTCACTCGAGACAACATTTCTAATGATTTACACCGGTTTGATTTGATTCAATTCTGTTAGTTTGTTTTAATTTTTGCTAAATTACGTTAATGTACCGGTTAATATCGCTTGCTTTGCAAGCAAATGACTTAAAACAGAGAAGACTTGTTCCGAGGAACTCCATTGATTTTTCAAATCCAATTGAAGCTGACTCTGATTGGAAATTTTGTTTAAGGATAGATTTACGAAAGACACTGTAATTCATGTGATATTCTCATTAGTGGAGTCTAACCTGAAGTCTGGACCATCACTACAATGTCAACCTTGGCCACAACTTCTTTTCACCGTATGGTTCTTTTGTAAAAGGTCTTTCCAAGTGAAGTAGGTGACACTATAGAGCTATCTCAACCTACTGTACATAGAAATATAAAAAAGGGTGATTGTTTACTCCTAAGCTCACGTAAAAGTAGAAATCCGATTGAACGTGAGTTCGGAAAACTAAAACCAAAATTCCATTGCCTTGGGAGTACTCTTCAAACATAACTTACAACATCTTTGGCAGTTATTGCCGCTTGTGTCGTGCTTCGTAACATCTTAGTTAAAATTAATGAATTTAGAAGAAGTTGAAGATAGTGACCAGGTCGAGGACGGTGAACTTCTTGCCCATTCTCTAAACTCAACAGCTGCCACTCTGTCTTACAGGCAATCTGTCGTTGATTCTTAATTCAATTGAGGACTCTGTTTTTCTGAAGTCGCACAGAGGCTGCGCAGGTATGTCAACCGATGTTTACCAAATTTGGCACACTATTTGATACATACGTTATTAGAATATCCCCCAAATATTTCTTAATTTGACGCATTAGTTTCTCCACAATTGAATTTTTTTTAATTACGAAGAAAGTTTGATAAAATTTTATGGAGTATGATGAACTTTGATTTTAATATCTGCCTATCTCATAATTCACCCCCTTCCACCCAGAAAAATAATCAAAAAATTTTGAATCAAAATATTGATTTTTTTTTTCAAAATTACGACAAAACTTTGAAAAATTCTCAAACTTTTAGTATAATCATTTCCATTGGGATTAGATATGCGGAAGGAAGTTTTGATAATACGGAACAAAATGTCGAAAAAGTGCATTGGAGGAATCATTATACTAAAAAAGTTATGATTTTTTGAAAATTTTTGAAAATTTCTTGGGTTAAGTGGTTATTTACAAGCGGTTTTATTATTTAGAAAAGAATTAAAGTATGGTTTATGTGAGCGTCAAGTTTGAGTCCAAGTTATTTAAATTTGGATAGTCTTGATCTGCTCGACGCAATAGAGTGTCACAAATATTTGAAACTCTATGATAGTGTTTTATAAAAAAATTGTTTTCAGTTCTTATAAACACTTCAAAATGAAACAGTTCTATTGATTTGAAGCTTTTCATTTCAGTAGGATTGGTATGGGGGGCGGCGGCAAATTCAAACATCATTTGGCTTTGGAGGCATCAGAGGCTTTCCCATTCCTAGCAACCTATAAAAACGAAATAACACATTTTAATTAGTGATTTGGTTTTAATGAAAATTTCGTTCAAATTCAGTAAGAAACCAATTTTATATTCACCTTATCATATTATTTGAAATGGCTTGAAATTACTGTTTCCAAATTCACCAAAAAGGAAATTTTTGCCAGAAGAAAAAAAGTAGCAAAAGTGAGATTTACATTCGGACTTCCGTTCAGACGTGTAATAGCATGTCCTTCAAAGGCATGGATCCCCGTGGAAATTGCTATTTAGTCACGTGTTATGCATAGAAGTAATGCAGACAGTGTACGTTACATTTTTTGTTATTTTAAGGTGCACGATTAACACTACTTCTTTTAGCAATACAAAATAGAAATAAACCAATAGATTGGCCACAACTTCTTTTCACCGTATGGTTCTTTTGTAAAAGGTCTTTCCAAGTGAAGTAGGTGACACTATAGAGGTATCTCAACCTACTGTACATAGAAATATAAAAAAGGGTGATTGTTTACTCCTAAGCTCACGTAAAAGTAGAAATCCGATTGAACGAGAGTTCGGAAAACTAAAACCAAAATTCCATTGCCTTGGGAGTACTCTTCAAACAAAACTTACAACATCTTTGGCAGTTACTGCCGCTTGTGTCGTGCTTCGTAACATCTTAGTTAAAATTAATGAATTAGAAGAAGTTGAAGATAGTGACCAGGTCGAGGACGGTGAACTTCTTGCCCATTCTCTAAACTCAACAGCTGCCACTCTGTCTTACAGGCAATCTGTCGTTGATTCTTAATTCAATTGAGGACTCTGTTTTTCTGAAGTCGCACAGAGGCTGCGCAGGTATGTCAACCGATGTTTACCAAATTTGGCACACTATTTGATACATACGTTATTAGAATATCCCCCAAATATTTCTTAATTTGACGCATTAGTTTCTCCACAATTGAATTTTTTTTAATTACGAAGAAAGTTTGATAAAATTTTATGGAGTATGATGAACTTTGATTTTAATATCTGCCTATCTCATAATTCACCCCCTTCCACCCAGAAAAATAATCAAAAAATTTTGAATCAAAATATTGATTTTTTTTTTCAAAATTACGACAAAACTTTGAAAAATTCTCAAACTTTTAGTATAATCATTTCCATTGGGATTAGATATGCGGAAGGAAGTTTTGATAATACGGAACAAAATGTCGAAAAAGTGCATTGGAGGAATCATTATACTAAAAAAGTTATGATTTTTTGAAAATTTTTGAAAATTTCTTGGGTTAAGTGGTTATTTACAAGCGGTTTTATTATTTAGAAAAGAATTAAAGTATGGTTTATGTGAGCGTCAAGTTTGAGTCCAAGTTATTTAAATTTGGATAGTCTTGATCTGCTCGACGCAATAGAGTGTCACAAATATTTGAAACTCTATGATAGTGTTTTATAAAAAAATTGTTTTCAGTTCTTATAAACACTTCAAAATGAAACAGTTCTATTGATTTGAAGCTTTTCATTTCAGTAGGATTGGTATGGGGGGCGGCGGCAAATTCAAACATCATTTGGCTGTGGAGGCATCAGAGGCTTTCCCATTCCTAGCAACCTATAAAAACGAAATAACACATTTTAATTAGTGATTTGGTTTTAATGAAAATTTCGTTCAAATTCAGTAAGAAACCAATTTTATATTCACCTTATCATATTATTTGAAATGGCTTGAAATTACTGTTTCCAAATTCACCAAAAAGGAAATTTTTGCCAGAAGAAAAAAAGTAGCAAAAGTGAGATTTACATTCGGACTTCCGTTCAGACGTGTAATAGCATGTCCTTCAAAGGCATGGATTCCCGTGGAAATTGCTATTTAGTCACGTGTTATGCATAGAAGTAATGCAGACAGTGTACGTTACGTTTTTTGTTATTTTAAGGTGCACGATTAACACTACTTCTTTTAGCAATACAAAATAGAAATAAACCAATAGATGACGCGCACAGTACTGTAACATTACCTCCGTTATATTTTTCTAACAATCAGCTCAATTCAAGCGTACGACATGATATCGGATGGAAAATCATTTACTAGAATTTAAAGCATGTCTTAGGAGATCTCTTAAACACATTTTCAACGTAAAATCGCAATACTGCTTTAAATTTTTTTCTTAACTGTGAGTGGATGCTGCAATAACTGAGCGATAAGGACGAGCTTTATGATTACGTATCTGCCTTGGCTGCGTTTCGACAATGACTTCTAAATAAAATATTTTCTACTATTTTTATTGTTACGAGGCTACACCGGCCTCAGTTCAATTTATATATTAATTTCCACCGACAGCATTCCGGATGATTTTAATAAGGAAACCACATTTATTTTAATTTTTTAAACGGTTTGTACGCGCTGCAAACAGGACGGCTTCAGATAGGACGTTCAGATAGTTCAGATAGGACGAAAGATTTTTATAGCAACACAGAGCAGAATCTGAAATTATTGTTTGCTGTATCAAGTTGTTAGGTTGTTAGTGTTATATTTTGTGTTATAAGCTCCACAAAAAATAGCATAAATAATATTTTTTGTTTTACTGCAACAGTACTGTTGGTGTATTGAGTCCGTATAATAAAAGGAGACTTTACGATATGTTGTATTCATTGTTGGATATATAACAACGGTTTCTCCAAACCTGACACCCAATATAATACGACTTGACTATTTGACCATGTGAAGTGTTTGATTGTCCCTATATAGAGATGCCTGCGGCTGGTTTTGCCGTTCACTGAGTTTATTTAATTATACTACTTTAACTTTAATTTTCTGAATTACTTAAACTTTTGAAATTTTCTATTGACTTCAAATTGGTTCTGCTTTTGACTGTTAAATAGCCATCTCTGTGTGTTGGTTCAGTTGTATCAATAGTGCTAAATAAATAATCCATGATGATCTTGTATAATGCATGATATAAATCATTATCGATTTGGCACATTTTTCGGATATTTTGTGATTCTGTGATTTTGTGATTGTGATTTTGGATATTCTATGATTTCAAATGATGAGATTTGGTTAGTTGACATATCGCACAAGATATTCTAAAGAATATCACAAACAGGATTTAATCAGCAAAGTAAACTCGCAGTGTATGCATCAGTAACTAACCAATGACAAATTGAGACCAATTCCTTAGTCGAATTAATCTTGCAATTTGTAAGTTAATCACATATTCTGATCAACTTCAAGTACTAGCAGGACTTTTGCCTCTAAATAGCAACGGCATTTTTTTTGTTTAAATGATCAACGTTGCTTTGTTCTATCTATTCTTTCTTTGTGTACAGGTTTTCTGAATTAGTAGCTTTTTCGAGCTTAGTATTTAAGGAAAAGCTATTAGGTCAGCACTTAGTTTCCTTCATGGTCCATATTTGTTACTGGAATCTACCAAAGTTTCTGAAACAAAAGTGATCAGGAATCAGTAGAAATAAACTGTTCCAGGATTTTCATTTTTGCAATTGTACATGAATTACAAAAAGAATGAAAAATTGGTGTATATGAAATTTTTGAATTTCTTATTGCTCTTGGATTGTTTCCTTATCGTTCCGTTTCGTTTCGGATTGAAAACTCAGTTTATCGTACCGTTTCGTGTCCATTGTAGAAACGAAGCGAACATATGCGTTAACATGTCCAGGTTTCTTTCACGTATTTGTCTTCATTGTGAATTATTAATTTTCTTTCCAATTAACGACCGAAAAAAGTCGAAGTTTTCATTTTTTAAATGAAATTACAATATATCTTACAATTCGGTGTTATACTGCCGCAACTCAGCGATGGTGTTATTCTTCTCTGTCATTTCCAGCTGCAAACGAGTCTGTTGGTTCTGCAGCAGAGTGTTTTGGTTCTGGAGCAGAGTGTTTTGGTTCTGGAGCAGAGTGTGTTGGTTCTGGAGCCGTTCCATACCCGGAGATCTAGAAAACGAAGTCAGTGACCATTACTGTACTTTTTTTTGAACTGGCGCTTCATTTTGAACAGGTTTTTAGATGATTATTAGTAATAAGCATTGCTGGTCGCGCGGTAAATACATCATGTTGTTGTTTATTTGTAAAAAATGATTTACACAGGGATCCATTTGCATAGAATAAATTTTGTTGAAGATTTTTCATTGGTTTTATGCTACGTTACACGTATCTTTTTAAATTTTCCGCAAGATTTTCATAACTTTGGCAATGATTCAATAAATAAAGTCAGCAAATTTTAGCAATACGAACCCAGCGGTATAGTAATATATAATGCAATTAATTAATTTACTTACATTCCGCTGAAGTGTGGGTAAAATTTCCTCACGCATTCATTTGAACAATATATCTGGGAGCTCTTCCTTTTTTCTTGATATAACTGAGAGTAACAACTTTTACAATTTCGGAAATAGATCGGAGGTGGTTGATGAGGGATCGGTGGAGCCAACCTGCAGAACAGTTATTACAGAGAGATTAGCAAATTGAATTGCATCAATGCATCAATAAGACACTGGAAATTGCATGATTGAAAATTTCTTGACCGTCAAATATGTACAAGTCTGATCGATAATGGATGCAGAATACAGTATACATGCTTAATTTAATGAACTCATCTGGCATCAATAAAAAACCTAACAGTCTGTAAGTGTAGATATTAGACTTAGACAACCCACACGAAGCAAAGTGAAAAACGAATTTTCACAAACTTCCCACCAACCCATTGACACCAGGGTTCGACCAGGGTTGCTAACTAGTATCGTGATTAGTATAACCAATACAGCTACTTTGGACAAAAACCTTTGGTATCGGGATTTTATTTTAAAAAAACTATCGGTGTAGGTATAAGTATCGGGATTTTTTAAGTATAGGTATATTGTTGGACCATTTGAACATGAATATTCGCTGGATTTGAAATTCAAAAATTAGATAATAAATTAGACTTGTGTACGGCAGATCTACACACTTACTAATTTTGTTTTATTTCTAGATTACACATACTTCCAAAAACTCAGTAAGGTGATACATGGATGGAAATTTAGAACAGATTAACAATATGGCATTTTTTGTTGGCGATTGAGCCAAATTTGATATATCTTTTTGAAATCTAAGCAAAAAAAAATTTTGTTTTGGATGTATACATACGTTTCCAAATGATATTACATCGTCTGACGATATAATATTCATCAATATTAATCAAGCCACAATATTAGAGTTACTTTCACTGACAAAATACAGGCAACTCATGATATCTAGCCTGGGAGTATACTTTCTCATTAAAATAAAAAATGTAAAAAATTTTACACCCGTAAACTCAACTTACGTTTAAATGTTCTTTGGGCGTATTTGAAAATAACAATTTCTAAGTTTGGCTTGAACGACAACAATTTATGTGAGATTCGAAATAGACTCTTAATTTATAATCAATGTCATGTTACTGTCACACATGTCTCGCACCTCAATTCTTGAAGGGATTCTGCAAATGTTCCTTTATTCTGAATCAACTACTTGGTATTAAAGTAGAATAATTATTATTGATTTCATTTTTATGAAATTGTTTTATCGCCCGACACTTGTTTTATCGCTTATTATGGTTAATAAGCANCTAACTAGTATCGTGATTAGTATAACCAATACAGCTACTTTGGACAAAAACCTTTGGTATCGGGATTTTATTTTTTTTAAACTATCGGTGTAGGTATAAGTATCGGGATTTTTTAAGTATAGGTATATTGTTGGACCATTTGAACATGAATATTCGCTGGATTTGAAATTCAAAAATTAGATAATAAATTAGACTTGTGTACGGCAGATCTACACACTTACTAATTTTGTTTTATTTCTAGATTACACATACTTCCAAAAACTCAGTAAGGTGATACATGGATGGAAATTTAGAACAGATTAACAATATGGCATTTTTTGTTGGCGATTGAGCCAAATTTGATATATCTTTTTGAAATCTAAGCAAAAAAAATTTTTGTTTTGGATGTATACATACGTTTCCAAATGATATTACATCGTCTGACGATATAATATTCATCAATATTAATCAAGCCACAATATTAGAGTTACTTTCACTGACAAAATACAGGCAACTCATGATATCTAGCCTGGGAGTATACTTTGTCATTAAAATAAAAAATGTAAAAAATTTTACACCCGTAAACTCAACTTACGTTTAAATGTTCTTTGGGCGTATTTAAAAATAACAATTTCTAAGTTTGGCTTGAACGACAACAATTTATGTGAGATTCGAAATAGACTCTTAATTTATAATCAATGTCATGTTACTGTCACACATGTCTCGCACCTCAATTCTTGATGGGATTCTGCAAATATTCCTTTATTCTGAATCAACTACTTGGTATTAAAGCAGAATAATTCTTATTGATTTCATTTTTATGAAATTGTTTTATCGCCCGACACTTGTTTTATCGCTTATTATGGTTAATAAGCAAAAGCAAACAATGTGTCAACGCAAAATATCAATCCACATTCTAGCCTAGTTGCATTATCCAAAAATTGCGAAAAGTAGACCCCCTATACTTCATATCCCATCATCATGAGTCATGGCCAACAACCATGACCATGGGAAGGAGCATGGAACGTCAGAGTCATTTTCCAGTTTTAAGATAGAGAAGCAGAGGACATCCTTCATCTCATTCACCAACCAATCATAATTATATTTTATATACCATTAGTGAGTTTCCCCTAAGGAAACTCACAGGTAAAATGTATTACTTTATTTCGTCCATGTGGGAGGAAAAATAATGATTAATAATTTTAGTTAATATTTATCCGAGAACCTACAGGGCTTTCAAGATCTGATGGAAAACATCCGGACGGAATGACACTTGTTCCTTGGACTTGAGGGAAGCCTTTGGTTTGGGATTTTACTTGCATCAACACTTTTGCCTAATCATATCTTTCTTCAACAAAAAATAATCCTGGTGCTGCTGCTCTTATTGCTGAAGAAAGGAAGTCACGAAAATATTGCTTCCTCCCAGAAAATAAGTTTTTTTTCCCGGTCGCTGTTGAGTCAAGTGGAGTCTGGGGCACAAAAGGTCTTAATTTGCTGAAGAAGATCGGTAAATTTATTCAAATTGCCTCGGGGGAGAAACGTTTGACTTTTTTTTAATTCAACGCATAAGCTTGGCTATTCAGCGAGGAAATACTGCTTTCATTTTATGGACGGTTCCAACCGGAAAAGACTTAGATGAAATTTTTTACCTTTATTGAAATCTATATTTATATTATTTAACGTTAATATTTTTAACAGAATTAAGGTTAATAAATTAGTAAATTATTTTAGTTAACTTTACAAAAGATCATTTTGACAATTTGTGAAGTCAGTCCCAATTTTCTTACAGACGAGTGTGTCTGTAATAAAGTAAGTCATATGGGAAAATAGTGACTTTTGTGACTCTTTTCTTCATTATTTTCTGCTGAAAAACCAGCAAGTTCTTTCTTGGTGTTTGAAGGCTTGGATCTACCGAGGACTTAAGGACTTCTCTTCAAGGCTAAGGGCTCTTCCTCCAACAATAGGATATTCTTCCCATCCCGTTTCCGGAGGAAAGAAGGGTAATATAATTTCAATCTCCTGCGCTCCACCAACGCTAACCCTGCAGTCTTCATAGCCTTNGGAAAGAAGGGTAATATAATTTCAATCTCCTGCGCTCCACCAACGCTAACCCTGCAGTCTTCATAGCCTTATACGAACCTTAACGTCATAGACAGAGTACCCTTCACCACGCCCCCACAAAATATGAAGGCATGCCCACTAAAAGTTTGGCATCAAGTATCGATATCAACACATTTTTTTGGAAAAGTATCGGTGTAGGTGTAGGTCTCGGGTTTGTTTTCCAAATTACTATTGGCATAAGTATGAGTATCGAAGAATGAACTAAATTCACACCTTGAAAAGTAGTTGTTCTGACTCATCGTCACCTCACTTACTTCCACATCCAATACCTATTAAATTCGTATTCGATGCATCGGCTGTAATGTTAGTTGTAATGTAATGTCAATCACTACAGTCAAATCAAATAACGTAGACGTTTATCAATCAATAAGTATTTATTGTAATGTTGAATTAATCCCACTGTGATAAGTCATCAGGAGTAAAGAGATAATATTTAGAAACAAAAATGGAGTAAGTTTTAATAAATCAGTGTTTTCAATAAATCAAATTGATCAAATTTTCTGAAATCAGATAAAACATTTTGTTTTTATTAGTAGTTCGAAGACACTAAATATTTTATTCATTTTCTGGAAGAAGAGGCTAAGCAGAACGTAAATACAAAAAAATCAAATCTCAAATGTCACAAATAAATCAATTCTCTTAATAAATTCTCTCTTTTTACGTTTACTTGTTGAACAAATAGTTGTTTCATTATATACGCACGTTTACATTAAGCATAATTCATAACATCAATCATAACCCAAGTTTTTAAATTCTACACAAGCTGTGTACAACGTTATGTAGAAACATTTATGTCTATTTATGGCCCTTTAGTCTGTAGAATTCATTAGACAAGCCTGTCGAATAATTTCTGCATAAAGGATTAGACAGTGAATTGGAAAATAAATAAAAAACATTCTTCACTTTTCTAAACTCAATAACATCTATCAACTTCGAACCCACCACCACTCGATAGAACTCACGTACCTTAACACTTACTACTTCCTATGACAGAGCTCAGGTAGTAAAATACCAATTGTTATTTCTCATACAAAAGTAACTTATCGGATTCAGAGAATATTGTAGATTTGACGGTATTGTTGATTTAGTTAATTGATATCTCATGCGATCAGAAACTTTGAGTATATTACGAACAAGATATTTACAATTTTTTTCTAATAAACGCGAAAATTCTTTCTTAAATTTTTACCAAAAATGGCAAAATTCTTGCTAAAGATAACAAAAAATTAAAAAACAATGTTGAGGCCATAAATCCTTTTCGATTAAAAAAATACTCAAAATCTTGATAAAAAGTAAAAAAGAAATTTTTTACTGTTTATAAAATTCGAAAAATAAACTATTTTATATTTCAATGATTATACAACTAAAGTCGGTATAATAGAGATTACTAACATATGCAAAACTTGAAATTAGCTATAACTTTTAGTAGTATTTGAAAAATATTTTAAGAAATAATGTTAAAGAAAATGTTTAAAAAATTCTGCGAAGTTCTTTCGTAAAACTTTTTTTCTTTTTAAAAACTTGAAAATCTTCTGAAATCGTTTCCTTCATTGTCATGAAATTCCGCTAATTTGATGATAAATAAGACCCGAGAGATACATGTTGGTTAGAAAGAATCCGTAGTATAATTATTTTTGGTCAAGTTCAATCTTACGGAAAGAGTTGGAAATTTATGCCATTAGCGACAATACTGGTTAATTTTTTCCACAATTTGGTCAATGTACTGTTTCTCCAGATAATGATTGGAGAAAGTAACAAACAATATAATGTCATATGCTGAGATTTTCTTTGAATTTGTCTAATTTGTTCTACATTAAAAATCATTGACAGTTCCTGTAGAATTGATTCTGGTAGGTTGGCTCAGTATAATATTTTATGCATAGAGTTTGCTGAATTTTCTCTAGCGGTTTCTCTTAGACAGAATTTGTGCGTAATCGATTGTACACGATTAGTTCAATAGAAATGTCTATGTATGACCTATGTCGAATGAGAGAATCATTTCGTCAGGAATCATTTTAGACAGGCTTTCTACAGAATATAAAAACTCGGGAAATGGTTAAGCAATTGCATCGCCGAAACTTTAGACATCACTATCGGTTTTTTATTTAACAGGTTCGGGTTAGGTATTCGTAAAGGTGTTTTGCTTGGAAAAAGTATGTGTATATCTATCCGTAATTTTTTTGGAATAATTATTGCTTTAGATATACAATAGTATATTTTAGTTATAGTATATCTTTAGTTATTGTCACCGTTGTGACAATTGTCACACTGGTGACTTTTGTCACACTGGTGACTTTTGTCACACTGGTGACTTTTGTCACACTGGTGACAACTGTTACACTGGTGACATTTGTTACACTGGTGACAATTGTCACACTGAGTCATTAAAATTCATGACTCTGACTCAGTGTAAAATTGGGAGTCAGTGAGTCATGACTCTGAGTCACCTGACTCTGACTCTGAAGAAAGTGGGAGTCATTCGGAACCCTAATTTCAATACACTAGAAAACTCAGTCTTACAAATCTCAAAATCCTTACATATTAGGTAGTATAGTACAAAAAATAAACATATCCAAATCATACTGGTTGCTTTGGAGAGATTCCTGGTTCGTACAAAGATCCAATATTTGATCCAATTTCCTTTGTGAAGAAGATATTCCTGGTTTTGTGCCTTCTTTCAACGGTAGTCCACACTCACCTAAGGGATGAGGCAAAAGTATTTCTTTTTCAAATTGTTCACAAATACATGAAGCTTAATATGAGGAGCTTTCTTCCACAAAACAACAATTTGTTGAGACAAGAAATATGAAAAACTCAAAGTAGTTCAGCTGCATTTGCGTCCCAATTATCGTCTTGCGCGCGGCAGAATTTCTGTTTACCGCTCTGTTCCTTCCGTACATATGGTGGAATTTCTGTTTCCTTTACGTCTCAATTCGCATCGTTCACGGTACAATTTCTTGTATATAAGGTTCAATTCCTACTATATGGTATATATGGCAGAATTTCTGTTTGAGTTAAGTCTCGATTTCCTCGTCTACATGGTAGAATTTGTCTTTTTGATTGTCTTTACGTCTACATACTGTCGTGTCCATGGTAGAATTCCTGTTTCACTACTTCTGAAATCCTGATTCGTACATTTGTGATGTACTACTGTCTCCGCATGCAATCGATATAGTTTCAGTTGTATTTACATCTTAATTTCTGTCCTTTACAGCCAGAATTTCTGTTCTGCTATCGTCTAGTTACGTTTTTCTTGCTTATAGCGCATGGCATATCATACCATTTTCTGCATTGCCGCGATCAGTCAGCTGTTTTTACACAATTACAATTAATTTAACAAAATGTGAACAAATATTTAATATAAGAAAATTTATTAACCCTGACAAAATTTCAAATTATTATTAACCGCGAACAGCGAAGCCGTAGGGGGTTTGTAACATCGTCATGTCTGTTTGTTTGGACGTAACTTATAATTAGCAGCAACCATGTTAGTTACATAGTTCGGAATTTTAGAACTACTTGTCAACAAAGACTAATGCTAGAACAAACGATTATCACAAACATCAATTGGTGCTGGAATTGAAAATCGGATTTTTTAGTTGATCCGCTAGCAAATTGGTTCTAAATGAGATGGTCCGCTACTGTTTTTAGACATTATCTATTTGTTAGTCCTTGTATGTTATACGTAGGGATGCCCCGAATATTTGACGCACCGAAATTTCAGCCGCCGAAACTGCATATTTTATGATTTCGGCTAGTTTCGGCCACGCCGAAACACCCAAACGCAAATTTCGGCCGAAATTTAACATGAGAAGCGCAGTGAAATCCAGCTTATTTATTTTTAATATTTCCAATTTTGGACAAGTTTATTCGAACAGTTACATTATATTAGTGCTACTGAGAGTTGAAGAAGAGTATTTTATTTTTAATCTCAGTACTTATAATTAAGTAGAGGTAGATTTCGGTTTTGGAACGTAAGCGACTCTCCATTCACTGACAAAAGTCTGTTCCGAGTTTGTTCGCAAATATTTCCTTCCGTGGAAAACAAGCGCTCACTAAATACTGTTCTGGCAGGAGCGGATAAATACTTATAAACTAATTTTGACATGTGAGAATTGGCACTCAAATTATGTTTACACCAAATAAAAGGGTCTTCTTTTTTGTCAAAAAGTGGAAGAGGGAGGTAAAGAGATATTTCTGCGGTTTCGGCCGAAATTTCGGCATGGCCGAAAGAGACTGCACTAAATTTCGCCCAAAGCGGAAACTACATTTTTCCAGTTTCGGGGCATCCCTAGTTATAAGGTCTATTTTTTTGAAATCGTCCAGGTAATAGCGCAAGCAAAATTCATGCCTCATAAAAAACCACAATTCACATTAACTACGGTTTTCGAGAAAATTTTTGGCTATATTAAAAATTTTTTCTCAATACATTGACTTACAATTGAAAATGTAAAGTTTTCCAATTTAGAACCGACGTCCGTCGGTGGTTTGGATGGAGGTGGGTTGTGAAACACACATGTTTAAGTCTACAATTTCAACCACGTTGTTTACTCACAAGCACGATCCTAAACATAACTCCACAACATTAGAGGTTTTGTACAAATCTTTAAAAAAAATAACCTCAGTATAAAATCAGTATAAAAACAGACATTTGATTCCAGGAAAATACCAAATTTAGTCGCGAATTGATTTGCCCTCGGAAATTATTTGTTTTGAAAATCTCAAATAAAATTGCATAAATATACATGTCACACACACAATGTCTAAATGCAAATTCGTTTCCAGGAAAATACAAAATTTAGTCGCGGATTGATTTGGCCCGGTAATTATATTTTTCGAAAATTTCAAATAAAATTGCACATAAAGACATGACACATTTCAATAAAATATCAGATTTACTCGCGGATTGATTTGGCCCCAGTGATTGTTTTTTAAAACTTCAAATATCTTTTCAAAATGAACTACTATCAATTGCTCAGTCTAAAACAAATGTGATTCCTGGACAATACCAAGTTTGGTCTTGGATTAAATTGACCCCAATAAAATTTCCTCTAAAAATCATAAGTGTCTTATCAAGACACTTATATCTTATTTACTGTCCAGTTTCATATGTTTAAATACATTCACGACTCCAGAAATATACCGAATTAGTCTCGGATTAATTTTACACAGCAAAATTTCTTTTTGAATATTTTTTTGTAATGTTTTATTGCCTAATTATTTGCTAAAATTCAGGCTCCAAACGCGATAGTTTTAAGTTAACAGTATAATTAAAACAGTTTTAATGACTCTAGTGAGTCATTTACCAGATATGCTAAATTTGTTAGAATGTTAATAAATGATAACGACAATCAGTTTGCATTATAACCATTTCAAAGTTCAAAGAGGTTTAAATTGTACTAGTGCATTGTGTTGTATATGAGTTTATACTAAATAAGTTTGGCAAACATTGCGAAATAATTTCAATTTTCTGAAGTAAAATTAATCCGCACCTAAATTGTGTACTATCCTAGAACCCAGTATGTATTTGGACATAGTATGTTATTTGAGCTTGTCTTCATAAAATATTTGTGACTTTAAAGAAATAAATTGTTGAGGCCAAATTAATCCGCGATTAAATTTGGTATTTTCTTGGAACATTGTTTAAATTTTGTGTAAGTGTTTGTATATTTATGTAATTTTACTTGCGATTTTCGAAAAAAATAATTTGCCGGGGGTCAAATCAATCCGCGACTAAATTTGATATTTTCCTGGAATCAAATATGTGTTTGCATACTGATTAATTGATATTGGGTTATTTTAAGATTTGTGCAATTTTCAAAAAAAAATTTTTTGGCGCCCATATATCCACGACTAAATTTGGTATTTTTCCTGCAACCACATTTACGTACGCTAGCTTTCAAAAAATTATGACCCATGGGATATTAATCCTCAATACATTACAACAGCAAAAAAATTGTCACTTTCTTGCTAAAAACGACTTCTTGGGTTGAATTCTTTAGGAAAAAAATTGAATTTTACAAGACAGTCATTTAACGAGAAACCCCTAAGGTTGTAGAGTTTAGGTTTAGGTTCTTGCTCACAAATGCATGTGAGTATATTATACTAAAAGTGACAGTACCCTTAAATAGGCACTAATGATTTACATTACCTACTGTGGATGTACATTACTTACTGAGCATGTGCAACACGTACTGAACATGTAAAACGCCTTCTGCAAATGCAGAATACCTACTACTCATATAAAATGCTCACTGCACGTGTAAAATTATAACTGCGCATATACAATACTTACTGCGTACGCACAACTACCATTGCGCATTTACAATGTCTACTGCGCTTATATAATGATTAAATTGCATGAAAGATACATTCTGCACATACAGAATGCCTAATACTGTGTATCTAATCAGTAAGCTTCCCGGCATTGTCAAAGCCAAATTGACTCAAAATGTGTCCCGAGTCAATGACTCAAAATGACTCCCAAGGCATTAGCTGGCCTTAATTATAAGACTATTGTAAACTGGAGATATAAAACAATTTTTGTTGCACTCGGCAAAACAAATTTATTTTATTTTCCAAAACTGCTTACTTCAAGCTAAATTGGCAAAATGGCAGGGTGTATATCATACACCACACCACCTAACGAAAGAATTTTTCAAAAAATTTTCAAAAAAAGTGAATATATTTGAAACCTCCCCAATCAACAAATACTAACACTATAGAATTTCACTAATTATTGATTTTTGCGTGAGGGAAAACTGTTTGCGTCCATCAAAAGACTTTTTGGTTAGATAGTGTTTAGATTACTGTTAATCTTTTAAACTTCATTGTAATTTTTGGATAAATTTTATTTTCTCTACTTGTCAGTCTTCGTTCATAAAATTTAGCAAATGTAATATAGCTCGGTTTTTTGAAATAAAAAGTGCCTCCACATCCTCTTAAAATAAAATTTCTGAGAAAGTTAAGGAAATTCCATCATAGTACAGTGCACGACGGTTATAAGAGCACCCTCCGTCGCCTGGAAATGCTGCTCTTATAACCGTTTGTTCTTACAACGCTTATAACAGCTAGATGTTCTTATAAAAAGTATATGGCAAAAAAAAAATTTTTTTTTTCAAAATTTATAAAAAGAAAATTTATACCAGGGTGATTTTAGGTTGTTTGTTGTCGCTTCGCTGTAAAGGGTGGAGACATTATTTTCATCTCTATAACATTAGACGAAAAGTTGTTGGGAATGTCTCCACCCTATACAGCGAAGCGACAACAAACAACCTAAAATCACCCTGATTTATACTATTGTATATATCTTAAATAAAGTTATCAACTGTAACTATCGTCGACAATTTCGTCAAAAATTGCAATTGTTTAATTCTTATTTAAAGTTTTGTAAAGATTTTACAAGAACGACATTTTAACTGAAATGATTTCAAGTAGTAGTTTTAGAAATTGAAGATGTAAAAAGATTATTTTTGTTTGAGATTTAACTTTTGCTCTTATATCCAACTCTCGCTTCAAAAATTACCCAGCAAAAGGTAGTTCTTATAACCGTTTTGCTCTTATATACGTTGTTCTTATAACGCGTTAATGTCCCATGCTAAATGCATTAGAGCAAACCAAACCCGCAAAACTCTGCTCTTATAACCCGAATGTTCTTATAAAGGAAGCTCTTATAAACGTCGTGCACTGTAGTTGTTTATTTTGATTGTATTCCTAAAAATTAATTATTCAGCTGGATAGGTTTCAAACAGACTCACTGCAGAGTATTCCGCAAGGTTCAGACTTAGGGCCCAGGTCCTGAGTTGAACTAAGATNGTTTCAAACAGACTCACTGCAGAGTATTCCGCAAGGTTCAGACTTAGGGCCCAGGTCCTGAGTTGAACTAAGATCCTTTTATATTCTTACTCTTTCAATGTCGATGAGTATTTACGAAGCTAAGGCTTTTTGAGAAAAAAGTCTTAAGCCACGGATCATTAGTCAAAAGGCTCTTGGCTCTTCCCATGAGGATAAAGTGTAAAACTACTCACTTCTAGATAATTGTAAACTTGATACATGAGCAAAAAGTTTCATAAGCGACTACACTTCCGTAAACAAATTCCTTCTTTTTGAATGGCAATTTCATTGTTTGGNAGCAAAAAGTTTCATAAGCGACTACACTTCCGTAAACAAATTCCTTCTTTTTGAATGGCAATTTCATTGTTTGGTTACGGTTAGCGTGTATTTTAAATATTATTGCGTAATATAACTGCAAACTTGCTTAGAAGGTTTAGCATTGTAGATGTATAATGAATATTGTTAGTACCCTTTTGAGAAAATGTATGATTCAGATGAGTAGCATTTGACATTGAATAGGTTCATCATCGCAATAGCTGAAACATAAAAGCATTCCATCGTAGGTGAAGATAAAGAAGAGTAAATGTACCAGTTTAGTTACTCATAAACGGATACTTACTTATCTACTTCTTTTTGGGTATTGCACCTACACCGCTGTAACTTATAGTTAGTATCTTTCCGATTCATGTAATTTGAGGATGAACGGAATGCCTTCCTAAAAAGTATTTTAAGTATTTTTCTTTTTAGGCATTGGGGAAGTACTTTCGAAAGTATTTTCGAATACTAAGTAATTAAAAAGTACTTTGTAAAGTAATTTGATGTATTAATCCTTTTTCGCGACGATTTCCCTCATATTCGCTCTAAATTTGCACGATGGCTCAAAGTGATAACCTGCAGAACGTAAAAGTTCAAAGTTATGTTCAAAGTAGTATAGTTAAAATTAAATTATTCGTCCATTAAATTTTGGGTAAGGCGAATTCCGAGAGACCGAAATACAAAGGACCAAATTGTCCAGTTGAGGCTGGAAGATTTAAGCCGAACCTTCAGTTACAACAAACGCTTTTTCGCGGTCCCAGTTACAATGGACACATGTTTTTACGTCGGTTAATACGAGCGCCTAATAATTGTATACTTTCTGGAGAAATTTAACTTGTTTTCAGATGAAATTTAATGAAAATATCTTTTAGAATGTATTTTCAAACGAACGAAATGTTTTAGTTATTTGTTTGGCTCAAAAATTTATCATTATGAATTATTATAATACTTCGGCTATGATGAATCAATTACACCCTACATTGTTTGTTCGGCTTATGCTCCAGCCGAACCTCATCTATCACAACCAAATATTTCGGTCCATCGGCTAATCCGAGGTTTACTCAAATTGTTCGTTGTAGACGAGGTTCGGCTTAGGCATGAACAGGACAAACATCAGAAAATCATCAGAATTAGAAAACAATTTGATTGCCTTAACTTATATATACAATTCAGATTCAGATTCAATTTAGATTTATTTCAATATCTCTTTAATTTCAGCCGCCTTATATATAAAATATATGAGATTGTACAATATAATAATTCATAACGGTTGACTCTTGTGAAGATAAAACCACTAAAGATATATCTTTGTTATGAACACATATCTCAAAAAAAATTTCAAAAAATTTCGTAAAAAAAAGTTTCTCCAAAAATTTCTAAATTTTATGGTGTTAAACTAAATAAAAAATCATCTGACTTATATATTGAAGCCGCGATAAAGTGTTCTAATTCAAATCATTCCTTGACCAATAAATCAAACCATTCGATTTTCAAGCTCCAAATTATCATACAGACGGGTTTCTAGACCTCAATTAAGTAAATTAATCATAAACTTTGTTAATACTTACCAAAAATAATATAGTAAATTGCTCACTAATTTCTAATTTTTATCAGTATTTCGTCGATTTTTGGCAAGTGTTTAAGTAAGTAAAACGTTTTTTAAAGAAAATATATTTCCGCGCTCGGCTCATAATTAATTTGAAATTGTTCTGTAATATTTATAATTCACAAACTTTATTTTGCGATTACAATATTACATAATAAATTTGAAACGTCTAGATTTAGTTTTGAAGTATCCTTGAATATTCCAAATACAAGGTAAATTATTTAATCTGAAGCGAAACTAAATTTGCTTAACAAATAAAATATAATATCTACTTGTTGTCTAAAAAGCGGTTGTTTTAAGCTATAATAATAAAATTAGAAGTGCAGTTGACTTACGCTATAAGACTGGCCAGGAACCGATATGTATATGTATTTAGTTAATTGTAAATAAAACTTTAGATTAATGCGGTGTTTAACATTGCCTTTTTGATGTACATATGTATTACAAGTTCTATTTTTGATTTTACTATATATGGGAACAAAATAGTCGAGTTTAGCTGTAATTATGAAATCTTAACCTATTCGCTAAGGAAGACTCATTATACAGTGACTATTGATCCTTTTGGTTGTATTCATCTGATTTTACGCGATATATAAAGATAAAATATTGCATAGCTCTTTTTGCTTCCAGTCTAATGCCCGGATACATTTCATGTTAAACTAACAAAAATTATGTTGGTGGTACATTTCAATACCACATTAATCAAAATTTTTTGAAAATGATAGAGAAGTGGTCGCAATTCCAGTGATTTTTAAAATGCAAAATTATTTGTTTCAACAATAAATTGTGGAGTGTTACAATTACCTTTTATCTTGCGAAAGATTATTGAAACTGGATATGTGCGATTTTTGAATTATTATTTTCATATATGAACCAACGCTCAAGATANGCGAAAGATTATTGAAACTGGATATGTGCGATTTTTGAATTATTATTTTCATATATGAACCAACGCTCAAGATAGTATTCCAATGGTAGAGATTTTAATGAGATGACACATTCTGAGAAAACGACTATGGTTACCCCTCACTCAAATTTTTGAAATATTTGGTCCGTGATAAAATTGAATTATTATAATGTTCCCCACTGGCATTTAAANCCGTGATAAAATTGAATTATTATAATGTTCCCCACTGGCATTTAAATTGTTTCTGCGAATACAATTTTATCGAAACTTTTAAAATGGCATTTCAGAGCGCTAAGTGTATTAAGCATCTTCTGTGGATTTTACCTTGTTCAAGTTTAACCAGGATGCTAGTTTCAAATTTGATTGATTTGGTTGGGTTGATTCCATTGTCACTAAAATTTAAAAAGTTTCAGATTTATGAAATTTTTTATTCAAATTCGCCAAATTACATCAAAAAACAGTATAGTTAGCATGCAAAGGCGCAATAGTTAGTTATGAATAAGGCCTATTCTTCCATCAATTTTANCAAAAAACAGTATAGTTAGCATGCAAAGGCGCAATAGTTAGTTATGAATAAGGCCTATTCTTCCATCAATTTTACAAATCACACCGTTAAATACTATTTGTTTATTTCATGATTAGAAAATCTTGTAGATTGGGTAATTTTACCCAAGGTATTTTCTAACACTACAATTAAGTTTCTAACACTATATGCATTATACAATTTTTATTGTTCCTATAGTAACTATTTGGAAATTTCTCATAGATGTTAGAGACAATAGTAGAGAATCTTGCCTAATATTTTTGAAACATAAATGCGCATTACGCAACAACACTTTCTTACCTTGAAGCTTTATCAGAAACATTAATAAATCTGTCTTCAAAGTTGAAAGTTTTGTATCAAAAGTGCAAACAATTTCTGAATCTGACTTACGGCAAGTCTACTAGATTTCCCGCTGGATATGGCTGCTGGGCCTGTGCAGCGGCTTCAGCTTGTCCCACCTGATTTTGAGCTGCTTCTTGCATTTTAGTTTTCAATCACTTAAACGAATAGAATTTTTAATTTGTAGAAATATGCCAAAGCAATAACAAAATGACAAGAAAGAATAACGTCCCGCCTTTCGTTGTTGAGCTTTTTCTTTTATTTCAGGTTAGATAATCAGTGGACAGTATGAGGGAAAATAAGTTAATAAAAATAGATTGTGTGCCTGAGCACAATGAACAATCGGGTTCTAAGATAGGTATTAAAATAAATGTCAAATAACAGACTTTAGTTCTGAAATTCAAATTATATGCGTTTCTTAGCATGAATTGTAACAATGTGTTTCGATTTCTTCTTCTCCTTCCCGTTCATTTTCAAGAAACCCTCTTTAACTATTAGTATTAACATTTGTATTAATACATTTTTCATTTTTATATATTTAGATACAAAAAATTACCTGTTCACGACGAGCCTACCCTTCTGAATAAACTCAGCCACAATCCAAATCTGAATTAAATTAGAACTAAAGAGGCCCACCATCTTAAGTTAGATTTATTTTATTAATTATTTAATTACAGGGTTCTGCGTTATATTATGGACTTCTATATTATATCTTCTACAGCCTATAACTTTTTAGCGCGAGCGCCTAATTTTTTCTTATTTTAGAATTCTTATTATCGTTAAATTGTTTTAACTCTCAAATTATTTCTGGCTCAGTTTAAGCTAAAATGTGTAAGAAATTTGACATTTCGGTCGAGAAACTACTCCTTGGCGTTTAGGTACTTTAATTTTAGTCAATCGTATTCAGAATGTGTGGCGTGGGTTAGATCCCACCGTGAGTTGTGGTAAATTGTCCATAATCGTCATCTAAATCATAAACCGCTGGAATCAGAAATCGACTGTCTTTTATCTTCACATTAAATTCAACTAAAAAAGAACTCACAAAAGCCACTATGTGAAATTGACAATTTGATAAATGCCCAAGTTAGATGGAAGTTCCTGAGCATGATAATTCGTCTTAAACTAACATAGAAAGGGATGTGAACAAAATTCTAAGGACAAATATCAAGCAGAATTCACTGTTGGCTGATTTGTAGCTTTCTATGTTCAAAATTGGTTCACCGACTGCCTTTAGCCATGAAAATCAGCTAGGGTCAACATTTGGAATAGGTGGCAACATTTGATGAGGTATATATATTTTTCCATGATTGTAACTGGAATGACAAAATTTAGCATCAAAAGTTGGAAAAACCAGACCCTGACTCCCAATTACCTATTACCTGACCTATTAGATTGGAAAAGTATGCCAAGGTACGTATAAGATTCCGTAGTCTGTACTGAGTTACCTCCAGGAGAACTTATCCTTTTTTACCCTCCCAGAACGCCGTATCACCCGAGTTTTTAAATTCTGTAGAATTCCTGTCTAAAATGATTCCTGACGAGTCGATTCTCTCTCATTACGCATAGGTCATACATAGATATTTCTATTGAACTGATCGTGTACAATCGATTAAGCACAAATTCTGTCTAAAAGAAACCGCTAGAGAAAATTCAGCAAACTCTATTTATAAAATGTTATACTGAGCCAACTTGTCAGAATCAATTCTACTGAAACTGTCAATGATTTTTTATCTAGAACAAAGTAGACAAATTCAAAGACATCCGAATATGGCTTTACATTGTTTGTACTTTCTTCAATCGTTATCTTGAGAAACAGTACATTGACCAAAGTGCTTGTGCACAAGCACTTTTATTTTGGAAAAATTGACACGGAGACCTCGTGAGTAAAAGAAGTTGGTAGCGAGAGGCAATCTACTGTTGGAGAACCTCTCTTGACTATGCCACAAGAACAAAATAGTCTTCATATAGGAGCATATGTACAGACTGCGGATTAAGTCGAAAACTTGCAAGGAGATACTTATTAAATGTGTTAACCAATTCCGCTATAAAGAGGTTGAAGAGAGTGGGACTTGTAGATTCCGTTTGACGAAGTCCTTTCATGAACTTTATCCTATCCATAGAACCGTAAGAATTAAAATCTTCCGACATGCATTCTCGTATGCATATATCTAAACACACGGATGAATTTAGTGCATACTCCAATGTGTGTAAGAAACTTCCATAAAGGTAGTAGTTTAATGGGGATGATCGGGAAAGATAAACGAAGCAGAGTTTCTTTGCTTTCAGAAATTTAATCTGTGCCATCGACATGAGAGTAAAAACGTGGTAAACGTAAGATCGTATCTTCTGGAAACCAGTCTTAAAGTCCGAGATAATGTTTTTTGGTTACAAACTACGCAAACCTGTTGTTTAGAATTTTAGTGAAATGCTTGGGGCGTTGCTCTAGAGAGAGATTGGGCAGTAGTTCGCGGGTTTTTATGGTTGGTTAGCTAAGATTTTTGTTTTAAATTGTATCTGATCAAATTTTTAGCGATAATGGGCAATAAAAGTAAAAATTTGGGTGTCATATTTATGTAAAATTATACATAAATTGGAAAATTAATAAAATATAATTGAGGATAAATATAAAATTCAATTGTTTATTACTTTAATGGGCTGTTGTGTTATGGAAGAGGGATACTACTACACAGAATTCAAGTAAATTTTCATAATCTGGGCTCAGATATTTGTTAAAATGCTGACTAACTGTGAAACTCATCCAAACTTAACTTTCCAAACTAATTTAGGAGGGATGTGGGTAATATGTGTGGAGTGGACAGTATGGTCGGTAGCGTGCGGTACGAAGGACGGGAGGCATTGTGTACAGCAATGTCGAATGAGCATTTATACTGTCATTNACTGCCTTTAGCCATGAAAATCAGCTAGGGTCAACATTTGGAATAGGTGGCAACATTTGATGAGGTATATATATTTTTCCATGATTGTAACTGGAATGACAAAATTTAGCATCAAAAGTTGGAAAAACCAGACCCTGACTCCCAATTACCTATTACCTGACCTATTAGATTGGAAAAGTATGCCAAGGTACGTATAAGATTCCGTAGTCTGTACTGAGTTACCTCCAGGAGAACTTATCCTTTTTTACCCTCCCAGAACGCCGTATCACCCGAGTTTTTAAATTCTGTAGAATTCCTGTCTAAAATGATTCCTGACGAGTCGATTCTCTCTCATTACGCATAGGTCATACATAGATATTTCTATTGAACTGATCGTGTACAATCGATTAAGCACAAATTCTGTCTAAAAGAAACCGCTAGAGAAAATTCAGCAAACTCTATTTATAAAATGTTATACTGAGCCAACTTGTCAGAATCAATTCTACTGAAACTGTCAATGATTTTTTATCTAGAACAAAGTAGACAAATTCAAAGACATCCGAATATGGCTTTACATTGTTTGTACTTTCTTCAATCGTTATCTTGAGAAACAGTACATTGACCAAAGTGCTTGTGCACAAGCACTTTTATTTTGGAAAAATTGACACGGAGACCTCGTGAGTAAAAGAAGTTGGTAGCGAGAGGCAATCTACTGTTGGAGAACCTCTCTTGACTATGCCACAAGAACAAAATAGTCTTCATATAGGAGCATATGTACAGACTGCGGATTAAGTCGAAAACTTGCAAGGAGATACTTATTAAATGTGTTAACCAATTCCGCTATAAAGAGGTTGAAGAGAGTGGGACTTGTAGATTCCGTTTGACGAAGTCCTTTCATGAACTTTATCCTATCCATAGAACCGTAAGAATTAAAATCTTCCGACATGCATTCTCGTATGCATATATCTAAACACACGGATGAATTTAGTGCATACTCCAATGTGTGTAAGAAACTTCCATAAAGGTAGTAGTTTAATGGGGATGATCGGGAAAGATAAACGAAGCAGAGTTTCTTTGCTTTCAGAAATTTAATCTGTGCCATCGACATGAGAGTAAAAACGTGGTAAACGTAAGATCGTATCTTCTGGAAACCAGTCTTAAAGTCCGAGATAATGTTTTTTGGTTACAAACTACGCAAACCTGTTGTTTAGAATTTTAGTGAAATGCTTGGGGCGTTGCTCTAGAGAGAGATTGGGCAGTAGTTCGCGGGTTTTTATGGTTGGTTAGCTAAGATTTTTGTTTTAAATTGTATCTGATCAAATTTTTAGCGATAATGGGCAATAAAAGTAAAAATTTGGGTGTCATATTTATGTAAAATTATACATAAATTGGAAAATTAATAAAATATAATTGAGGATAAATATAAAATTCAATTGTTTATTACTTTAATGGGCTGTTGTGTTATGGAAGAGGGATACTACTACACAGAATTCAAGTAAATTTTCATAATCTGGGCTCAGATATTTGTTAAAATGCTGACTAACTGTGAAACTCATCCAAACTTAACTTTCCAAATTAATTTAGGAGGGATGTGGGTAATATGTGTGGAGTGGACAGTATAGTCGGTAGCGTGCGGTACGAAGGACGGGAGGCATTGTGTACAGCAATGTCGAATGAGCATTTATACTGTCATTGAACACGTCCTGTTTACTGAACACGCAAAATGCGCCGAATAATGCCTATTGTACGAGTGAAACTGATGCATGAGTTAACCCGTAGTGAAAACGCAATTCCGATACATCCGGGAGGTCGGGGAATCTATGTGGTTGGGTAAGCCTGGGTCAAGTCAGGCCAAGTATCGCGTAATTTTAGGGGTCGGGTAAAGTCGGAGTTTGGGTCATAATCGAGGTAGAATAATGTCCGGGAATGATGTTACTGGGGTAGGGCAATATCGGGGTTTGGTCAAAATCGGAGTACGGTAATGCCCGGGCTAAGGTAATGTTGTGGTCGGGTTGTGCCTGATATATTGTATGGTAGAGGTTAGGTCATGGGCAGGGTCGGGTATGTTCTGAGGTAGGGTATTGCCCGGTCTAGTATAATGCCAAGTGTACGGTAATGCCGATACAACGTAATGTGCAGGTTCGATAATGCGTGAGATAGAATAATGCGCGGGGTCGGGTTATCTCGGGTGGAGGATTTTTGGATTTTGGGTAATGTGGTGGTTGGGTAATGTCGGGGTCGGGTAACTTCCATGGGTAGTATAATTCCAGCGGTAGGTTAATGTCGGAGTTAGGTAATATAGGGGGCAAGGTAATGTCTGGGACAGGGTAATGCGGTAAAAGAATGCAATGGCTATAGTAACGTCGGGGTAATGGAATGCTCGTGGTTGGATAATGTAATGCACATGATACGGTTTGAAGCATAGTTTATCCATTAATGAAAACCCTTTATCCAACCACCCATTGGTTATCAAAATATTCGAGTTATTATTTAACACGTCAATTCCCATAAGGCAAAATTAGAGTTTCAGGAGAAAATGAAAAACTAGGTCAGATTTGACCGTTATAGCTCATATTGTGCATTCATAGTGCAATAGATATCTATTAGTGAAAACCGCATCTCGATATGACAATTCGTTTTCGAGTTAGAGTACCGAGGGTGGACGGACGGATAGATGTGACCTACGAAGAAGGCAGGTCTATAATGTGTTTGCAACACATAATGAAGTCCAACCTATTACATCATTAACAAAATAAACTTATTTATAATTAATTATTTTTTTAATTGAATTTATTTCTATCTGTGCTGCAAATAAAAGTTTAAACTCTGATAAGAGTTAAATTTCTTCGACAATCTCTCCAACAAAAATCATGATAAACACATCTCCTTAAACTAGGTGTGAAAACGAATATCGGTATTCGGCCCAAAAACGAATAACAAAGCTTCGCTTCGTTCTACAAACGAATAACGAATATTCGGCCGAATATCTTATACTGTGTAAGTGGGGTATCTATCGAAAGGTCTCAGCCCCAGGATTTGCATTCATGCGTCAGAATTACATTTTGATGAATACCGCAGATTTTATTTTTAAGAACTTTTTTTGAAGCAAAGTAAGTAAGTTTAATTTAATCTGGTACTCATAGTTGAGTCGAGGCAAATTGTGATGTATGACTCACTTGAGACTTACAGGAACATACAGCACTTCGAAATTGCTCTTTTGACATTTTAGATAATTACTACTAGCGAAATTTCCGTGAAATTTTTTTATCAGAAATTTGAGATTCTTTCTTTTTTCCATACCAGAGTCAAGATACCCGAATCCGAACCCCAGCCCCATCCACCAAAATATTTCCAATCGGAACCAGTCGGAAAATATACAGTACAGTTTGCTTCTATGGTAGCAAGTTTTTCAAAGATTAGTTTGGTTTTTTAGGTTCTTTTTTATTATTTTAGTTTATTTTAGTTTTTTCTTTGGTTTGTTTTTCCAGCTTTTTTTGTAGGGTTTTGAAGAGTTTTTAGGTTTGAAGGTATGCCAGTTTTTAAGGTTTATTTTTGGTTTTATTTTAGGTTTTTTTAAGGTTTTATTTAGGTTTTTATTTGTTTTTATTTGTTTTTATTTAGGGTGTTTTAGTAGCATACCTTCAAACCTAAGAAAACCTAAAGAAAACCTAAAAAAAAAAATAAAAATATAAAGAAAACCTTAAAAAATTAAAAACAAATCTTAAAATCTGGCATACATTCAAACCTAAAAAACCTAAAAAACCTAAAAAATAAACCAAAAACAAAAAACAAATCTTAAAAAACAAACCTAACAAAAAAAAACGAACAACAAAAAACAAATCTTAAAAATTTACCTTACAAGCAAACTGTACTGTATATTTCCTACTGGTTCCGAGGAGTTGGATTTTGGTGGACGGTGCTGGGATATCGGAATGGGGTATCTTGACTCTGGTTTCTTCCATTCTGAATTTCTGTTGTCACTGTTATGTTTTAGTTCACTTGGATTCATGTTCAACTCGCTAATTTCAAGTTTGAGATATTCGGCCGAATATTCGTCCGAAGCTTCGTCATGAGAACCCGAATACGAATATCTGTATTCGTCAGAAAAATAGGCCGAATATTCGTTCGGACGAATATTCGTTACATCCCTACCTTAAACTATTATGGTAGTTATAGGTATTATACAAACAACAATAACATACAAGTCCCAAATTACCGTACAATCTATTACACATTTCAGAAAAAATTAATGGGGAGTTGTATTTTATTGTGGGTTGTAGAATAGACGCTGTGTGTAATGAATCACTCTGAAATGCAGGCTGGTTTTTTCTGTATCATTATTTCCTACTTTCATTGTTGCTCTTTAAAAATTAGGCCGACGCTCTGAAAATAGAGTAACAAAAGAGCTAAAACCAGTATTGGCGAAAATTTAATTTAAGAAATGATTGTTGTGACGGAATACAATTCTCTAATAAGGATTAGCTGAGAAATAGACTGCTTTACACAACTCAACACTCATTTCAATTCCCATTCTAGCTTGTGATTATGATGTGTTGCAAACGCATTACAGATCTTTCTTGTCNCTGACGCTCTGAAAATAGAGTAACAAAAGAGCTAAAACCAGTATTGGCGAAAATTTAATTTAAGAAATGTTTGTTGTGACGGAATACAATTCTCTAATAAGGATTAGCTGAGAAATAGACTGCTTTACACAACTCAACACTCANGCAAGGGAAAGTGGAGAAAGGTCACGTTCAATCCAACAATTCTCGAATGTTTATCACATTAAATGATACAATTGGTAACTTTTAACTCAATTTTGATTCCCGAGACAAATTAGCATGTGAACTATACAGGGTGGGTTATCTTTAGTGTTTCTATAGCCGAGGAAGAGATAAGGGCTATACTCATACTTTCACTTTTATATGTTGTAGTCTTAGGGAAGTAAGTCTCTGAGATTTACCCTCTTCTCTATGAAATCCTATGTCCAAAGAAATTTGTCTCATGGCGTGTGTCAGCTTATGGGGGTTACTGAACTATAAGGGGTTACGTGAGATTCTATGCAAAGACTATCTTGAAGGGAAATCAATGGCGCAAAAATCATAATTCAAATTCAATTATTAAAAATTTGAATTTGGGTTATGATTTTCGCGCCACAGAATACTTTTCTCAAGATAGTCACCGAATAGAATCTCACGTAACCCCATTGAGTTTGAATAACACGTGAAGTGTGTGGCTAAAACCATAGTCATAAGCGGACCGACGCCATACGACCGTTTTTTTCTACGAATGAGATTGGAAAGAGAAGACTGAGGGTCTGGCGTAGTAAAGTTGAAAAACTCCGATACTTCACTCCATTCGACTACTACATATAAAAGTGTAAGAATGAGTATAGCCCTTATCTCTTCCTCGGCTATAGGGACACTAAAGATAACCCACCCTGTATATAAAATGAACAACTGAGGACTTGCATCTAATGAGGTATCTCCATTCACTTTAATTTTCTTAAAATTGAAACCACATGGTTAAGGGAAAAGCTTGGAGAAGTGTTTGTTGCCTTCATANTTCACTTTAATTTTCTTAAAATTGAAACCACATGGTTAAGGGAAAAGCTTGGAGAAGTGTTTGTTGCCTTCATACATGACTTAAAATTGATTTGCAAAATCAATAATCAAAAATTAAAATTAAGCCGAAAGTTACAATTTCCTAAACATTTCTGCTATCCTTCGGGAGATTTTTCTCGATTATTTACACAATGTAGATTATGATACTCTAGTTTCATTGCTGTATTTATTTTTGACATGGCTTGAGATAATTGACCGGGAGCCATATATCTGACGATAAGTGAAGTAAGTCACAAAACAAAAAAAAATAATATTTGCTATTTCATTTCACCAATTTTGATAGCTTGTTTATGCTTTGTTTATAGTTTGTTTATAGTTTGTTATAACTTGTTGACTAACAATACGAGTAATAAAACTTTCGTAAGTTAGCAATTGGTTTCAATTTCTAAATTGTTCTAAACTGATTTTTGATGTAATAAGTAACTAGTACTTCAAAACAGAAAAATTTATATCCATCCTAGTGATTCAAATGGTTTGGTTTTAGATGAAACCTAAATAGAAACGAAACAAGATTGTAAAATTGAAAACCAGACCGCATGTTCCGCGTAAAACCGAATACAAAACTAACTGTACCAAAAATCCATTGTTAGCCAAATCCCTAGTTTATCATTCATCACCCATTTGTCTCGCGAGAAAATGGGAGTATTGGCAGTTTTCGGATATGCGAATTAAACGTAAGTTAAATTTGAACTAAAAGTTTGAATTTTAAACTCAAACACTTGAAATTGATTAGATTAAAATTGGAGCCTTATTATTAGCACACATGTAGGATTGAGGACTTGACCTGATTAGATCTCCAGCTCGAATATCAATAAATTATATATTTTAATATTTTATAATATATTATAATTAATATATATTTATAATTAAAATATATACAATTATTTGTATAAATAAATTAATAATAATATACCTCTTTAAAAAATATACCTACTTATAAACTATAATGAACTAATTCATATGATGTAAACAGTGCAAATATAAATTTTGTTAAAATTTTGAGTAAGATTGTATTTTTAAAATTAAAACTCAAAATACAAGCTTACAAACTTACAAAAATGCAAGCTTTGCCGCGCTATGGAGTGTTCCACTTTCCTCAAATAAAGGCTTTTTGAAAATCGATTTTTACAAAGAGTCGAGTACTTAAATGGTCGTCGTTGGAGTAAATATGTTTATAAGAAAGTATTTTTAATACATATGATGAGTTACAGCCAGATGATATTGTTCGCCAAGTGTTTGCAAACTGAAACTATTCGAATTCCTCCACATTTCTTTAGAAGCGCTGTGAATGAGTCATCAAAGAATATAGGTCAAACAATTTTTTCGGACTGCTATTTTTTCTAAAATTATTAATTTGATGAAAAATTAATACAAAATTAACAAGTTATTATGATCTTGACGGGATATGACTACCCCGCCAAGGCTTGAAACATCGGTTAACCCAAACAGATTGTTTCTGGTGGGGTATGATCCCACGTCTTGAGTATTCCGGACCCAACGCACTACCATTTGTGTTACAGAGCCGATTGGGAAAATGCTGTTTCAAACCTTGACTATATGATGATGATCCACCAGTTATCACCAGCAAAGTCTTTTTTGCTGGTGGGGGATCCATCATCTGTGCTTCTTCTCATCTCTTGGCAGAGACGGGGAAGACTTTTTGTTCTTTTCCTCATCTCTTGGCAGATACGGGGAAGACTTTAATCGAGTGTAGGAGTCTATGCTCACTATCCCGTCGGTATAGGACCTATGCTTCACTATCCCACAATCTATATCCCGAGCTTTTAAATTCTACACAGATTGTGCACAGCGCTATGTATAAACCTCTGTTTAGAATTAAGGTTTATAGTCTGTAGAATTGATTAGACAAGCCTGTCGAATAACTTATTTCTAAACGATTCGGCAGGGAATTGGAAATTAAAAAAAACGCACCATTTTTCTAAACTCGATAACACCTACCAGATTCGAAACCACCACCACTCGAAAGAACTCACTTACCTTAACACTTACTCCACATAAACTCTGACTGAATTCAGTTTGTAAAATACCGAGTGTTATTTCTCATTCAAAAGTATTTATCGAATCGGAAAACAGTACATTAGATTTGACTCCATTGTCCATTTGGTTTTAATTGATACCTCACGCGATCAGAAACTTTGAGTATATTACGAACAAGTTGTCTAAAATTGCTTTACTAATGAATTTTTCTTTCTAATAAACACTAAAATTCTTTGTTAAATTCTCATCAAAGAAAGCAAAAATCTTGCTAAAGATATAAAAAATTAAAATAATATTTAGGCCATAAATACTTTTCGATTAAGGAAGTGTGTAAAGAACCACTAGCTACTATGGAGAATGAGACGCACGTTTTTCAACATTTAGTAAATTTTTCCGTATACTCCTGTTACTAACTTTAGCAAACGCACAGCATTACTATTGTCGAATCATTTGGGCGTGAACATTGGACAGCTTTGAAATTCAAAAATTTAATTTTTTCAAAAAATTAGACTTGTGCATGCCATATCGCAAAAATTCCTTATTTTTGTAGAATTGATAGGTTGAGCATGAAACCAGCAATAAAAATTTTTAGGTTAGAGTTAAGCACTGTTGGTAAATGGGAGCCTTCCGTGGTGGCTTTCCATAGTAACCATAGCTACTGAGAACTCAAAATAATTGCTAACCTCCAACATGAAGATTAATAAATAAAAAAAAAGGAAAAAACTGTAAGGTAACCTATTGAAGTTTCCATGAGAGGCTAGTACAGGTGCCTAAATTATACGAATTTTGAAAAAGCTAAAATTAGTTTTTACTCGATAGTCCTCATCTAGTGATAAATATGACTGAATTAGCATTGTGCGCATGACTGAATTAATATTGTGAATGAATCATAGTGAATTTATTTTCCCCATCTTCAATCATAGTTTTTATTTATTAGAACAAGGTTATAAAATTTTAGAAAAATTATATTTTACAAAATTTCTCAGTAACTTAAAACTAAAAGATGTCTAACCTGCACTTGGTAGCGCTCTTCACTGTGTACTTGATTACCAAAGCAGTGGAATTAAACAAGTCCTTTAATCCAATTTTCTTAATTAGAGATGTTTTAATAGCAACAACATCATCTAACTGATCGTCTAAGTTGTCAATTAGAGGTAACAAATAGTTCTTAACATTCAAAACAACCTCGTCTCATTCTAGATCAGATTTTGGCTAATTAATTTGTTATTATTTGGGGGAAAAGTTTATTCTTGCATCTAAAATTATAAAATTCGGGATTGAAGTGCAGTTGTCTAATCACAATCTTCCAATAGTCATTTTAATTGAAAATTTATAATTTGATTTTCAATTTTAATATATGCATATAACATTAACACTTTCCAAATTTATTAGTAATACATACAGTGAAGGATGATAATGTCTGGCAGAGAAAGGAGGGTGGTTCTTTCACTTGAAGTGTAAAACGGAAAACTTTAAAATTGAAATTAAAGTTGTGCGCCGTACTTACACCTATTTCGCCCATTATATTTTCATTTTCATTCACATATAGATCACACTTTTAATTCTACCTTTTAGACATTTAGACATATACGTTATAATTAAATGAGAACGTTAATTTTGTAAATTTTC